>NDGN011312228.1:1534-23578 GCA_002564285.1 Tympanoctomys barrerae
AATAGTCCAATAAGTTCCATCCAATTTCATTCCATTCATTCAATGCCCACAAGGATTAAACAGCATGGCATCAATGACAGAACCTTGTGTCAGATCATGAATTCCACTCTCATGAGTGACATCATCTGCAGTAACATCCTTTTTCATGTAGAACTTGTCCTTATCTCCAGGCTCACTCATCAGAACTTCTATGGTCTGATCTGGTTGGCTGATTACTCAATTCTGAGAAATCCAGAGTATATAAGTACCAACAGTCAGAATTCATACGTCCCATACAATATGCTGCTCCATTTGGGAAAATTGCATTAAGAAACTCTATTTCTTCCTGGAAATTCTGACATGGGTACCCTTGATGAGAAGGCTTCATAAAAGTCTTAAGGGAATAAAAGAAGCTTTGAATCGAATCAAACCCACTGTACTCCCTAGCAAGCTTCAACAGGAGAACCAGTGCTTTCGATAAGAGGGTGATACCATATGTCTTCAAAATAAAGTGTCTCTTGGGGACAAAAATGCTCCTTTCCCTGAGTACATAAGCTTCCTGCTTGTCAGTTTTTGTTACACTTATGATTGAACATTGCACATCCTTCAAAATTATATCCCACTCAGATCTCGGGATAATGCGAAGATCCCCAGACCCCTGGTTGGTGTCAGGTTGCTGACAAGAGAACCAAACCTCCAGAAGCTTCTTGGTCCCTTCAAAAACATGTGCAGCTTCCACCACCATGAGACTAGTTAACAACCAACAGCCACTGAAAATCAACTAAATTAAATCTCTTCTCCTGCCACTGCTGCCACTATGGATTGTTCCAGCTGTGTTGCTACAAATTTCAGGTTCCTTTTTTTCCCCCATAATTTTATATTAACTTTTTTTAAAAAAAGGATTAATAAAATTTTCCTGGCTTTTTGTGAGTGAAAGTTGAAAGTGAGTCTGTTGGAAATAGAGGCAGATACAGTTTAGTCTCTTGTAGTCTGCTGTTTCCCCGTTAAAGAGAGTAGAGCAAGAACTAGATGTACTGTGTAAATCTGTGGATTCAGATAGACACCCCTGACAATACTCAGAATCCTTGCAGAGCTTCCAGATCACACCGATTCATGCTAACTTTCCTTGGCAGTACAGGTTGCACCTCTGGATTGCCTTTCTCCCCTCTCCTTCACGTTCCTCTGACCCCTCCTCCTGCCCTGGGATAACTTCCCCCAATAAACTACCTGAATCCAAATCCTTCATTCACTTTCTGAAACAATTACAAGCTACTGTACCAGACTGAGAGTTTTAATTTAATGGAACTGCTACTGAGAGCCATTTTTTTTGCTTTTAGAAGTGAAATAAACAGAATCCAATTTGCAGTTGTATAAGCCTGTGGCAGGAGGAGGGCTGCAAAATGAAATAACATCTTCTCCCTCTCATGTGACATAGACATAAAGTCAGTACAAACTCAGGAGGTGGATGGATTTTCATGAGAGATAATGACAACAATAATTCTGAAAATTGGCTAACCAGATGGTACTTTATGTTTGCAATTCAGGAAAAGGAAAATGCACGAGGACCAGGTTTGGCTCTGTGATAAATTACTGGGTGGAATCTGCTTTGAGTTTAGGGAATTAGTAAACTCCTAAACTCTGCAATTGCTAAATTTCTGAGTATTTGACTATCTTCTCCCTAGCAGAGACCACTTCCCACAGGATCTCCTAGCTACTCACAACCCCTGGCAACAACTTTTCCCTTCTATTGCCTCTCAAGATGAGTCTGCCTCTCACTGCTTTTCAATTAAGTGTGTCCGTAAGAGACCCTGGTGTCCTGCATTCTAATTTTTTCTCCACTCACCACCACTCCCTTGTGTCCAAATGATGTCATACGTTAGTAAAATCTCATGCTGGTTCTCTAGTATTATTAGCATCTTAGTAATACCTGAGAAGAAAGAAATCCTGGCACTATGCAGTATATGGTTGTTCTCTGGGTCTGAGCGCTTCTTTTCACCAGCTGATTGGAGCATTGGCTGCTAACTGTTCACAGCTGTCCCTTCCTCTAAAGAGAAGCATGTTCCTTCAGACGGGGGGGCACCCACAGGAGACAGGAGTGAACACTGGTAGCCAGTAACTGATAACCTACAAAATTTCATGCTGCTTCTCTAGTATTAATAACATCTTAGTAACACCTGAAGAGAAAGAAATCCTAGGTATTTGAACACTTTGTTAAATAAAACTTATATGCTTCAGAGAACAAGAGAGAAACCTCACAAAGATCCTAACAGAAACGAAAGAATGTGCAATCTCATGAATTACTGAAGTCTGACACATGCTGGAGCTACCTCTCAAAAGGAAAAAAAAGTACCATATTTTCATCTTCTCATTCTAAGAAAGAAGCACAATGCTTGGTGGGTCTCTTCAGGGATTAGTGCCCATTCATCAAGGGGCACAGAAGGTTGCTGGGTTTGAGTAGGGCCTACAAAAGGAGGGGCCTCATGATGGCTGTAGGCTGAGATACAAGGATCCCAGAAGAACTCATGTGTCTAGAGTTTTCTGCATAAGAGAAGGGCACGATATGGCATGTCTAGCCAGGAGAGTCATGGCAGAAACCCCCAGGACCCTGGATCAAGACCATGACATATGCAGGAGATAAGGACACAGAATTTGAAAAGCAGCTTCTGCTATTGCCTGGACCTTGGTGACACCTGAAAGCCTACCCTACCAGGTCATCAGAACCATGCACTAGCACCCGTGACATGTATAGTGTCACACTTACAGAGTCACAGGTCAGACAGAAATAGCAGCAATTCACCATGAAATAAAAGGGGTTGTCTAAGATAGGGTCCCAGTGGGTTCAAACAACTCAAGTAAGCTGCATGCAAGTGAATAAAACATTGCCTTGCCGTGTACGATGCCACCCTGTCCTGCCACCTGCAAGAGCATGAACACAGCACCATAAGGCACAGCTGAGGCATCTGTTCAGACATGTCACCTTTGGAGAAAGTAGAGGTCATTCTCAGGAAGCCATGCACACCTAACCCAGTGTCATTACATGGTGATGCGTCTTGCCAAAGCTAGAAATCTTGAGTCCAGTAAGCAACAGGAAGAGGTGGGAACAGTTCCACTCTCCATCACCCCCAATTACCTAACTGAGGAAGTATTGATGAATCCCTGCAAGGTCAGGCATTTTTAGTACAAATCCTTGATCTCAGATGGAAGATCTTCTTCCAAGGAACACAATGAGAGTGCCATAAAACTTAAGCTACTGTAGTTATCTGGTCATTTTGGGGTCATAAAGATACTTACTTATGCAGTATAAAGAGCGAGTAACATACAAGTAAATATAACCACCATAAGAAAATAGAAATACTACTCAGCATACAAGGGAGGGAGAAACCTGGCTGGTACTCAGGTGCCCCTCTTGGTACTCACAAGGGGTTAAATGTAGCTGGGAAGTACAGTATCACTGCCTGATAAGAGCCCCATGGTTAGAATTAAAGAGCCCCATGGTTAGTCCATGGCAGGACTGAGAAGATGGGCCACCCAACCTTTGAAACTACTAAGATGAGCAGAAACACTAGCTAAAGGCAACAGGGAATAATATGGATAGTAAGGAAAGGAGAAAATAAACACTGGTTTGCACTTCAACACCAACAGCAGCTTAGAAGCTGCCATTTTTCCAGCAAACTTGGCCAGTAATCATTGTTAGGTTGTGCCTGGATGGAATAAACTTCGAATGTGAGAGAGCAAATCATTTGGAACAGGACAGGAAGTGGACTGCGGTGGCTGTTCTCAGACTCCCTGCAGGGCTGGTCAATGCGCTCCTCAGCTGTGAACATCAGCTGCGAAGGTCCACAGCCAGTAGCCAGGGACAGACTGTCGCAGGCGTGTGAAGGACCAGTCCAAGACTCGATCCATGCATTGATCTGTCTTCCAGAGCACCCCCGTCGGGCCCCATGCTGGTCTCTAGCCAAGATGACAACCTTGTTTTGCCTTCTTCCCTGCTCTGACCTGCTTGGTGCGCCCCTTTCTTCTGGGAATGGTACCTTAATAAGTCAGTTTTCATAATAGTCCAATCTCTACTTCTGAGGAATTCAACTTGAGACAAAGGAGAACTCTGAAGTACGGAAGAAGGGAAAATAATAGGAACAATTTCAGAAAGCCAATCAGAATGAAGGACAAAATATTTAGGGACAAATATCTTCATTGTTCTTTAAATTATTTGGGGATATTTCAGTTCGTATCATGCAAATGAGTCAGTCACTATCCACCTTGTAAATCAGCTATGAGCATTAAAGAAACAGTATTAGAAGATAAATACCTAAGTTAATTTCTGTCACATATGCACATTCAGTAAAGGCTGCTGTTAGTAGTAGAGTAACAGTATTCCTTTAAATAATTCAGAAAGAAAACAAGCTGTTTGCTAGCACAATCAGAGGCATCACTGCTGAGAGGCTTGCTGAGCTGAGAGCGGGTTCAGCCTGCTGGGCCTGCAGAGAGCTCTTCTATCCTTGCTCTCCTCTGTGGCGAGTTCCAGCCCACTGACCGCGCAGCGCCTGAGCTGTCTGGCTTCTGCAGCAGGGAGGAAAGCGGGGAGCTTTGAGGGTAAACGCCGTGGCTCTGTATTCATATTGTTCTGTATGGTATTTTATTTTTTATTTCATGTAAATAAACAAGAGGAAAAATGCAAGGTCACACGCACTGTTTTGAGGACGTTCCGTCCCATTTTAAGTTGTTTAGCTTAGATAAAATATAGCCTGTGGCCTTTTAAAATTACACAATTAACATCGTACTTAGAGCAGAACAGATGGCTAACACAGGCGACTATGCATACAGGAGGCAACTATTAACTAACACTCCACTGCTTGTTAATATAAAACATTGCTTACTAGCCTAACGCTATATGAAGCTTAAGTCATTGTAGTGTTTAAATAATAAAACCCGTCAGATAAAAAGCTCTGAGCCTGAGAAAATACAGATAACAAACATATTTAAAATTTTTTTAATTAATACCAATTTTCTTAAAGAAATGAAAAGAGAAAAACACAAGAATGGACAAAGGATATGTATAGAGGTTATGGAATAAGAAACCTATAAATGTACTTTGTAATCCAAATATCAAGAGTGGATGTGAACTAAATTATGTAAAATAAAAATTAAGTCATGTCTAAATTTTTGAAGAATGATGTGAAGGTACCGTTGCTTATCCACCCGCTGTTCCAACCCCATCCTCCTGTGCTATGGTGTTCTGTACAGATAAGGCCAGTCAATCACCTTCCTAGCATCTTATTATGATAAGAATTAACTATAAAATGTAAGAGAATGCATCTGGAACGTTTCTGGAATTTTCTTTTCCTATTGGATAAAAGAGATATACCTATAAGGAATAATCTCGGGTACCACCTTCTCCTTTCTATTTTTAACTATGACTAGCTTTAGGCTACAGCAGCTACTTGAATTCCTAAGAAGAACGTGACAAACACCCAGAGAATGATGAAGCAGAAAAACAGAAAATATTCCCATCCTTTATCACATTACCAACCTCTGCGCAACACCGGCAAATTCCTCTTCTGAATTTTTTACATCATACTATAATAAATGTCTGTATTTCAAGCCATGAATAGCAGTATACTCTATGCTTTGTAATGTAACATATCCCATAGATGTGATACAAACAAAACCTGGATTGTTATGAAGAAAAAAACATTAGAAACCAGTCAAGGCCAATACTAAAGAAGAGGCTGAGTCTGTGTCTTCTGTGAGGGTGCAGACAAGGTTATCAATGTGACAGGTACATGAGCGGCTGACTGAGTTCATGGGTAAAGAGCCAATGACAGCAGAGCCAGGCTGGCAAACAGTTGGCCTAGCAGACAGAGTAGGTGAAAATTAGGCAACCTAAGACAATGCCCAGGCAGAGCCAGAGCCAAGACGGGATCGCACCCAGAGGAGCTGGCTTCAGGGAAACAGATTTGTGTGACAGGAGCTGAGCCAACTGTAGAGCAGCAGCTGAGATTTCTCAAAGGGAGCTGCGTTCTTCCATGAAGGCTTCCATTACCACACAGCCTCCAAATCAGCAGCCTAAGGCTTCTCACAGGACTTTAGATGTAAAAGATGCTATTTTAGGGGAACAGGATCTATGTAAGATTTCTAGAATTGGTTCAGGTATCCCAGTTCTATCCTTCAATTAGCACCTGAGTACTTTTAATTTTTTACAATACCTACATCTTTGTATGTCTCACAAGAGCAAAGTATCTGTGAGAACAGAAACAATAATGTATTCATCTTTGCATCTTGTCTAGCAGAGTGCTTTGTGAAAATTGGTTCAAAAATTGTTTGGGAGGCAATGAAAACCACAGTACAGTATTCACTGAGCTCTTAGGATGTTCCAGGCATTAACACACAAAATCTTATTTATTTCATAGGAGATGCCTACTACCATGATGCTAACATACTGGTGAGGAAAATGGTGCTTACAGAAGTATATTTTCCCCAGTATACACTACTAGAGATTTGCAGACTACATTTGTACCAGGTCATTTCCTGTAGAGAACATTATTCTTCCTAAAAGAAAGTGAATATGTTAATAATTTAAAACACTTCTAAAGAATAATTATATTTTTCTGTCTATCACAACTAAAAATGGGGCATCAGTTCCTAAAACCTTCAGTATTCTCTTGCTCCAGGGAAGAATTCATAGAGCTGTATCTTCCAAAGCCTAAATATAAGGGTAATGAAGTTGCATAGGCCCAGGAGTTGAGAGAAACAAAAGCAGGCATCCTGAGACAGATCTGATATGTAGGGCCACAGTAGCTGCCCATTGGATCATTGAGGCATCATGGAGCTGAAGGAGAAATTACAATGGCGAAACTACCATATCCCTGGCCCAGAATCACCCCTGAGTTTTCTGTCCCTTTGCAAACCTGCATGTCTAACTGGTAACAATGGGTGGTCAAAGGATACTGAATGATAACTAATACAGATCTTCTCCTTCACTCATGTAAACAGGACCCATGGGACAATTTCATTACAAAAATCAAGTCAGATGGTGTTTTTAGTAAAAGTCAGGTATATATCACATTTATACTTCCAAAAGAAACAAGGAGGGAAGGAGAAAGAAAGAGTCTCTTATTCAGACAAAATAAGGAGGTGCCTGGTGTCCATACATGCCTAAGAAGGTGTGTTTCAGTTCTCATACACTCCTATCACCTCTATATTCAGAACAGTGAAGCGATGAGGGAAGGGCTAGTCTGGAGGTCTCTGAAGTGCCTCTGGATCATTTTCACATCTTTTTTTTTTTTTAATGATTGTCACCTAGTTCCTTAACGTTTTAGTAAATTTTTCTTCTTTATTGTCCTGAGTATCATTTTTTAATTATTTACTTAGACTGTGAATTTTCCAAAGTTTTACTATCTCCTTACCTTTTAGTTATAAATTTCATCTCATTTTACTGTATTCATGTAAAAGGAACCTCAAGTTCTTTAAGCACTTTGTTACTTAGGTATTCTTCTGCCAAGTGTCTACACTATGACTTCTCATAAAGCTTTCTGGATTAAAGAAAATTCAACCAAACTCTTTGAAACTTTATAACAAGGATAGCCTATATACCAATTCCCAATAAAATAGTCTTAGTTTTCATCTCTCATACATCAAAATAACCCTAACCATCCACATGTCCACCAGTGGTCTGGTGATAGCTGCCCAAGTGCTGCCAGACTTCTCGGAACCTTATATCTACTGCAGAGCCCTCACCAGAACTGCTCCAAAGCTCTTTGTATAATGTTCTAGCTTTTTCTAACATTCACATCAAAGCTGCTTCAGCCTGTAACCACTGCTCAATTCCAAAGTCATTTTCACATTAAATAATAACAACCCTCTTTCTTAGTATCAATTTTCTATCTTATTATGCTGTCTGTGGCTTTAATGGAATTCTCGAGTCTGTGAAATATATGATAAAATAAAGTTATTTAGGTTCACTATTCTGGAGCCTGGAAACTCCAAGATAAGTTGACCATGTCTGGTGACAACTTCACTGTGGTTCATAATATGGTAGAAGCTCAAAGAGATGGCATATATATATGCAAAAGAAAAGCAACCTGAAGGCAATGATAACTAACCCATTCCTGAAGAAAGGCATGAGTTCCACTCATGTGAACTCTACCCTCAGGCTCCAACCCTACCTTCCGACCCTGCCACATTGAGGAATTAAGTTTCCAAAGCAAGAGTTTTGAGGGGACTCATTCAAATCATAGGAAAGACAGATGAGCCCCTCACAGTGAATGAGTTCCTTTATGAACAAAGCTCTGAAACCCTATGAGTAATGTGTGAGAATCACTCTTACAGAGCTTATGAAGGGGGGACATGTGGAATCTTCTGAAGTGGATGCAAACTGTGGTGTACTCACTTTTCACCATTTATCTCTCTCCTCTTTCCATATCTTTCTTTTTTCCCTAAAACCTCTACTTTAAATGTAAAATAACATTTAAAATACTAAACATAAAACACTAAAGTTACTGAAAAAGTTTTGCTTTCTCATGAGGAATATACACTATCCTTTAAACTAATATATTTTTACTTGTGCAGTTTTTAGTACTCCAGACTGATAATGTGCTATGATAAAAACTGTTCTGTCAACTCCATAAGTACTAAGTTACAGCTGCATAGAAGACAGGAAGGCCAAAAGTTTACAACAGCTTAGACTCACAGAATAATGTTAAATTTTGCTGATTGTAGAATTGTGTACATACATGAAGGAAACTAACAAAACAATTGTATGAAGTAAAAAATAGTTACCTTATATGACTAAAAATGGTAGACTCATGAACCTCATGACTAAGAAAAAAATATTTAAGTCACACACTAACTTCACAGCAGTGTGACATGCCAATAAAAATATTAATCTTGAGCTACACAAACACAATTGATAATAGACATCCTTCACTCTATCTCATATGCTTAGTTCCTGTGGTTCAATAGCCACAGAACGGTAAGAAAACCGTGAAGCCATTTCCAGTCAAATCGTCTTGCCTGAGAAATTGGTCCCAACAGCTAAATAAGACACTGATAGGGCCAGCCAGATAGCTCAGAGGACTAAAACACCTACCGGGAGACCAGGGTTTGATCCCCATCCTGCCATACCAGCCCTGCACCCAGGGCACACTTAGCGGGCAAATGAGACTGGGTGTGGTGGCACACTCCTGCAATACCAGCACTTAGGAGGCTGAAAATAGAAGAATCACTATGAGTTTGATCTATGTAGTGAGATCCTATAGACCCTGTACTAAATACATTAACAAAAAGAAAAGAAAACACTAACAAAGATATTCCAGAGAGGATTTAAGCATAAGATGAATGGTTGGATGCTAGTTGCTTAGTGGATAAAAGTCTGGTCTTTGAAGTTAAGTGTGCATAGATTTAATTCACTTACCATCGGTGTAACTTTGAGCAAGATCCTTGATATCATCCATCTTGTAGTCAGTTTGCTTATGCTACTCAGTGACCCACCCAATCCAAAGGAAATGAAATATTAAGTCATTATGTGTCACTCATGATCTGAAGGCAAGCTTTCAGCTTGCTGACCTACACTGAACAGTGTAAGGCCCTGCCTCATAACTCTCCAGTGGGTCTGAGTCTGTTCTTTGCATCTTTCCACTTCTAGACCAGTGGGACACCATTAACATGTCCTTTTCACACTAATAGGAAGAGTGCAAAAGGTCAAGCACACCATGCATGTTCACCTCAAACCTCTATTGGTGTCACCTATGTTACCATCTCATCAGCCAAATAAAACCATTCTACGGACTCGGTCAGATGCTGTGGAAATACATTCTACCTACAGATGGCCACAGCAAAGGATGTGTCAATACATAGCACTACCACAGGGAAATAGAAATATTTGATGCTGAGGTTTAATATAATACATATCTCTAATATTTTCATGGACTTAATAACCTTAACATAAAGAAAGAATAATAAATGCCTCAAAATGCCCATGCCTTAATACAGGCTCAAAGAATATATTACTTTACATGGCAAAGAGTGTTTGTCAGATGTAATTGCACTAAGGATCTTGAGACAGGGAGGTTATTCTGCATCAGTTGGGTGTACCCACTGAAATCACAAAGGTCTATGTATGATGAAGAAAGAGAGTTTTAAAAGATAGAATAAAGGAAGCAAAAGTCATTGTAATACACAGCCATAAGCCATGGAGTATGGACAGCTTCTAGAAACTGGAAAATGAAGGAATAAACTCTTTGTTAAAGCCTCCAGAAGGAAAGCAGCCTTCCCCAAGCCTAGATTTTATATCTATAATACTCAGGCTTCTGATCATAAATATAAAATAATAAATCTGTGATGTCTTAACACAAACTATCACTAAGTCTGTGACAGTTTGCTTCAGCAACAATAGGAAACCAATATTCTGGGTAAGTAGCAATTGTTGTTCAGTTCTTCCTAAAAATGAGTACTGTGGGCTTAATTTTTCATAAAACCAGCAGGACTGATTGTAATACCAAAGACTCTGCTCTTTACCCAGGGAGAAATCTGAGTTCTGGGTCATAAGAAGGGTAGGTTTGGAAGGATCTCAGCAGAATCTTAGGACATGGGAGGGCATCACTTCTGCCCAATGCCCCACAAGCACTGTGCTGACAGCTGTCAAAGAAGAGCACTCATGAAATGACCCGAAGGCCTATGTAGTGGGGTCATAATATAGGCAATAGGTTGGTAAGGACAGTTGCTCTGCGGCCTGACCTGGCACTGGGGCTCCTGTACACAGGGTTGCCAAGCAGCCTTCGAATGGTACCCTGCTTTAATCCATAAAGACCCTCCAGCCAGTCTCTTGACTCGCTAACTTCCCCCGAGGTCATCCAGCTCTTCTCTCCTTGCTAAGATGGCCTTCATGTTGCCTTCTTCACCAGGTTGGTGCTCTGACTCTCCCCCTATTCTCTCTCTTTCCACTGATGTAAAATAGCATCATTCCCCAGAGTCTTTAACAAGAATGATCTCTTTGAAATCAACATGTGTGCTTTCACTGCTCTACTCTCTTTATGCACTAGTTAAGCTTATATAGTTTTGTTGTAGAAAAGATCTTTAATTCCATGCCATTAATTACATGAGAGGAGTACCTTAACTTCATAACTTAGATTTTTTGTTTAGGAATCAATATAAGAAAATATACTTCTATTATGCAGGATGGTTATTTGAACAAATATGCACTTATTTCTTCTTTCCCAATGAAATGTTCTAAGATATCATTTATGAATAATTAGATGAAATAATGAAATACTAGAAAAATAAAACTGAGCAAAGAAGCTTCAAATCTTAGATATTTTTGTGAAAATAAATAAAATACCTAAATAAAAATTTCTGTATGTTATTTTATTCAGTTCATAGCTTTATAACTCCTGTGATTGAGGGATTGATCTATTTATATGATATATCAGTTTATAGACTGCTAAACTGTTATATTACGTTATATATGTTATCTTACATTCAAGCAAAATTTAATATACTAAGTTTTAAGAGAAAATATCAGAAATTCTCCCAGCATTCATAAGCCCCCCAATTAATATTTTTCTTCTTCTGATGTTATATTGCTCTTTTAAAGCCTGGAAATAAATGTCCCATCTTCAAGTTCAGCAATTTTTTCTTCTGCTTTATGAAGTCTTCTGTTGAAACATGTTGTTGAATATTTCAGTTCACTTATTGCATGCTTTATCTCTAGGATTTTTATTTGGAACTTTTTCATTTCTAAATCTTTGTCAAATGTCTCGTGCTTTTTATGAACCGTTTTCCAAATTTCATTTAGTTTCCTGTCTGTAACTTCTTGTAATTCCCTGACTTTCTTTAAGAGGATTACTCTGAATTCTTTGTCAGTCATCTCATAGATCTCCTCTTCTTCTGGGTCCATTAACAGAGCTTTATTATTCTCTTTTGTTGACGTCATCTTTCTCTGATTTTTCATACTCCAGGTATCCTTGTGTTGTTGACTGCACATGTGATGAGACGGCGACCTCTTCCGATATTGGCAGGTGTTCGCTGGTGTTGCCAGATGTTTACTAGTTAGTCTAGCCTGGGATTCTGGCTGGGCCGGCTGGTTGCAACCCCAGACATTTGGGAATGTCCCGTCAGAGGGAAAAAAAGAAAAAAAGAATGAAAATAGATGAAGAAAGATTATGGAATTTATAGGATAGCATCTACAGAGCTGAGGTACAGGTCATTGGTATTCAAGATAGGTAAGAGAAAAAAAAAAGAAATAGCAAGTTTATTTCAAGAAATAATAGAAAACTTTCTTGAACAAAGCTATAAATAATCTAAATACACAAAAATCAAAGGATATCAATCACACTTCATCTAAATAAAACTACCAGGGCCTTATTATAATCAAGCTATCAAAGATCAAAGACAAAGAGAAGAAAGAGCAAAAGAAACATCATATAAGGGACTGTCAGTATCTCTAGCAGAAACTTCCCAGAAAGAGTCTTATAGGGAAAGAGGCAGTAGGGGGATATATTCAAAGTGCTAAGGAGAAAGTAAAAAACTACCAAACAAAATCACTGCACCCAGAAAAGCCATCACTCACAAAGGAGGAAAAAAATATTTCCTCAGACTAATAGCATCTAAGAGAGTGCATCACCACCAGGCCTATCTTACAAAAAAAATACTAAGCAACTTCTTCAAGGTGAAAGAAAAGGGTGCTGATGAGTAGCATGAAAACCTGAGTGTATCAAACTCATTGGTGAAAGTTCTCAGTCCAACTTACAATCCTCTAATATTATAGTAGTGATGTATAAAACACGTGTGATTATAACTTGAAGATTAAAAGGCAGAACTATTAAAATAATAATAACTTCATTAATTCACTAAGACATATATAATCTAAAGCTTTAAGTTAAAGCAAAAACTCAAGGTGAGCAGGGTGGATCAAAACTATGGAAGTGTTTCTATGCTCAAAGTTAAGCTTAAAATGCTTTGTTGTGACTATAGGATTTTTGTAAGCCTCGTAATAATCACAAAGCAAAAATCTGTAATAGACATACTAAAAATTTAAGGCAATGAATAACAACATACTGGTAGAGAAAATCACCATTAAGTAAAAAAAAAAAAATAGATAATCTAGACAACAAGTAACAGAATGAGAGTAGTAAGTCCTCTTTATCAGCAATCACCTTCAATATAAATAAGGGAACTGGACAAATCAAGTGATACACAGCAATGACGGCAAACCTTTAAGAGACCAAGTGCCAAACTGCAATCCAAAACCAACTCATGTATTGCAAAGTATGAGCACTGCCTAAAGACTCAATGCTCAGCTGTTGGGGTAAGCCAACACAGAGAGTTATGTGTACACATCATGGTGCATGTGCCATTGGTCCACCACCACTGGTACAGAGTGACAGAGTGGGGTTTTGAAAAGCAGACCCAAGACTTTTTTGTGAGAAAAAAGTCACATTGCCTAAAAGGACATACACTGACTGAAAACACAAGGTTAAAAAGAAATGATGTAAATGGAAACCAAAAAAATAACAAGAGCAGCTTCTTATGTAGATAAAATAGGCTTTAAAACAATACAAAGCCTCAGTTATAGCTCAGTGGCATAAGCACCTGCTTGGCAAGCATAAGCTTCCAAGTTCAATCCCTGGTGCTGCAAAAGCAAACAAATAAAAAGACAAAGAAAGTCATTATATAATGATTTGGGGATCAATTCAAGATGATAACCATTGGTAATATATAGATGCACCCAACATCTAAGCACCTAAAAATGTAAAGCAAATATTTATAGGTCTGAAAAAAAGAGATAAGCTTCAATATAATGATAGTAGGAGACCTCAATGTCCCACTTTAAGCAACATTCAGATAATCAACAAGAAAACATCAGTTTTAAATTATATTATAGGCCAAAGGACATATGCAGAACATTCTATCCAACAACTACAAAACACAAGAGCATTCTATTCAGATACATGCACAGCAAACATTCTCCAGGCAGAGATATGTAATAAGTTCAGATGAACTCCCTTGATTATTACAGCATTACTAACAGGAGCCAAAATATGGAATCCACATAAATCTCCACCAGACATGGATTACTGGATAAAGAATACGTGATATATATTAGCAATGAAATACGATTCAGCCATAAAAAGAATGTAATCCTGCCATTTACAACATTAATAAACCTTCAGAACACTGTGTTAAGTGAAGTTAAACCAAGTACTAAGTGACAGATACCATGTGGCTTTATTCATGTTTGGAATATTTAAAAGATTATCTCATAGAAAGAGACAGAACAGAGTGATGATTACCAGATACTTGGGTAATAGTAGGGAGAGGAGGATGGGTAGATTTTGATGAAAATATGTACAATTACAATTAAATAGGAGGAATAATTTTTAAATGGTCAGACTAAGTAAACAAGTAGAAACAGAAAATACATAAGTAATTGAGGCTAGGGGATTTTGTAGTGGGAGAATAAGTGGATGAAGAGCAAAGAAATTGACAATTTATTTTACTTTGATTTTGAGGTACCAGGGATTGAACTCAGGACCTTGCGCTTGCCAGACAAGCTCTTATTCTACTGAGAAGAAATGGAGAATGACTATGATTGGTTATGGAGCTTCTTTAGGGGTTGATGAAGACATTGATTGCATTGGTGGTTACACAACTTTGTAAACAAACTAAAATTCTATACTTCTTAAAGGGATTAACTGAGTGATGTATGAATTATGTGTCAGTAAAGATTTTATAGTTAAATAAAGTTTAGAGACATCAGATACCAATTCCTTAATTATGTCATAACTACACACTGCCCATAGAAGTTCATTAGGCAATGGCAAGTCATCTTGTAGAATCTGTGGGACTGCTTACCATGTTGTTTGAGAGTCGAAGTTCAAATAGCTTCATAAAAATAAGTTCAGGCCACAAAAACCTGAGTTGTATAAATTAAAATGCTACTGTGATATGAGGGTTGATGAGTAGGAAAGAATAGAGATTTTCTAACTCTCTTCAAGATAAAAAGGCTTCACTAGACTCACAGAACTCGCATACATCACGGCTCATGCTCAGTCACTGTTACTGATTTCAGGAGATGTGTAGGATCAAGATAAGTGTCATTAATTATACAGATTACCATCAATTCTCAGTCCTTGAGGCAAAAAACTAAATTAAAAAGGGACAAGAAGTAAAAGATCCAATAAAATAATGGTCTACAAAGAAAAAACTAGGAAAAAATATATAAGGACTATAGGAGCTAGCAATGAATAGCAGGACTGTGAAGACAAGAAAAAGAGACTCTCCTAGAGATGGCAAATGAAGCTGAGTTCATATGTAAATTCTTTCCAAAACTGCTTTACACAATCATTCACAATACACTACTGAATATTCCATTAAGGCTGAAAACCCGGTTTATTTCTCACATTATCTAAAATAGT
The DNA here is from genome assembly GCA_002564285.1 of Tympanoctomys barrerae. Classification (NCBI taxonomy): domain Eukaryota; kingdom Metazoa; phylum Chordata; class Mammalia; order Rodentia; family Octodontidae; genus Tympanoctomys; species Tympanoctomys barrerae. The sequence continues at coordinate 16,924 of NDGN011312228.1, forward strand.
GGGTGAGGCCAGGGACATAGTTCAGTGGCATAAGATCCTTCATGGCAAGTGCAAGGTCCCGAGTCTGATCTCTGATAGATACATAGAGGGGGGGAGATGATAGATAGATAGATAGATAGATAGATAGATAGATAGATAGATAGATAAGTGGTTTCTCTATGGCAGACATGCAATAAATGATTATCAAGGGAATGATGCAAGGAACATTAAAGATTGTCCACAAGAGAAAGAATGAGATGGGGCAAGCTGGCAACACTCCACCACACAAATTCTAGTTTTATCCAATATAGGAAATTTCCAAACCAAAATGTTAGAAAAAGAATATTCACTGAATTAATTAACCCAAAGAAAAAGCAATGGGATAATGTATGAAAATTAGTCATAAGACTGTCAGCCTATAATTCTTTCATTGCACATAAATAACACAGCAGCAACAATACTGCATCTTTGATGCCTATTCTTTCCAGATATTTTGAAAGCAAATCACCGGATATCATGATGTAATTTCTAGCATCATTTGGAATTATGTAAAAAAAAGTTTACAGTTTCTTGTCTATTGACAGCCGGTTAAAAATATTTGCATTAATAGATTGTTAACTTTGATAGAAAATTACCTAAAAATTTCTCTGTAGAAGTGACATTAGGTTCTACAATTTAGTTTTTTATATACAAAAAGGTTCAAATTATAACTAATTTATTAATAATAGTATTCCTCACAATGTGGTGAGGAATAAGTGTTTCAGTTTATATAATAATATGATCAGTGCCTGGAATCCAAGAAGTATTCAGTGAATGCTAACTACTAGCCTTGTTTATATAGAGTGATCAAAAATGTCCTCCAAATTCCAGCAGGACCAAGGATTCACAAAGAGTATCATCTTGCTATTGCTGGAATATTATTCTATTTCTAGAGTTTGACTACGTGAACCAGAGATGGGTAGGAAATACCACCAAAAACATGTAGAGATATCACCCACCCTGAGTTAGTAAGTAATGCTGAGCACCAGTGTTGCTTGTGACAACCAAGTCATCCTCTTTCAGTATCAACCCCAAACTAACTGATAAATTAGGAAAACAATAGCAAGCATAGCTGCCAAAACAACCTTGGTTCACTTTTGGCTAAGGAAAGAGCTTCCTGATAAACTAATCTCATTTAAAAAAAATCATTGATCAGTGCAATCTTCATTGTCCTCATTAACTGTGAAGATATAAATAAAAGAAATATTTTTAACCTTAGGGAACTGGGAAAATTTCCCTGTTATATGCTGTGTCAGTGATTCTCAAACTTAAGAGCTTCTAATAAATGTGTATTTCTAGGCCACAACTAAAATGGAAGCTTCCAGATTTCCAAATTAGCCTCCCCTAAGCATCATGCTCTTGTTACATCTATGAGAGATGAAAAATTTAATCACTTTGATCTAAAACAGTTGGAGACTCAAGAGAGGATCACCTGCTTAAACCACGGCTGCAAATCCCCATGTGAGTAGCCTGGTGAGCTTTCTTTCTGTGCCTCTTGGTCCCATCACTTAACAATCTTAATTAGTATTGTGCATCCTCAATTACCCAGAGCTGACAAATGAAATAGATCTTTGTTCTGCTAAATTCTCATATAAACTTTTTTCCACATAAATAGTGCTGAAAAGTAAAAAAGAAAGAATGAAAAGAAAAAACAATTAATTTCAATAAGTACTTTTTGCACTGTTGAAATTTTTGTGAGCCACATATCAATGTTTTCTTTTCTTTCCCCTTGTTTTTTTTTCCAGTACCAGGGATTGAATTCAGATTCAATCCTGTGCTTGCCAGGCAGGCACTTATTCTCCTGAGCTATCCTCCCCAGCCTCACATTGTCAATGTTTTATGAAATAGAAATAAGAGTGGAAAATTAATAGAAAGGGAACAAAGAGATTTATTGAATTTTTGACTCAGGTATAAGCTATGTTTAGGGCTCTCTCACAAGTTTCTCTCACTAGATAAATGCTTTAAGATATTATAGCTTAAAATGGGAAGAAATGCCTGACTTGCCTCAATCACAGCTCCTCATTCCGGAAGACTGGTCATGCGTTGGAGCCTTCATTAAGACACCCATGATGCCAATGGCTGACTTTTTTTTTTCCCAGATGGGAACTGCTAAATCATAGTTACATGGGTTTGCTGCTTCCTTTGCAAGTGCTACAGAAAGTATGCAGAGATCCAGGGAAAGTCATACGTAGTAGTGGATATGGGAGTAACCAACGGCTTACATTCACTTTGAGCTTCTGTGCCTTCTCTGCTACTGCGATGTGAAGGGCCTATGGGAACTTCCCAAGGCATCCTAAGACAAAACCCTCAGTCATGAGGTACCCGCCCTGACCTGTGCATCCCTTAGCAAAAGGCAAACATCCAAATCAGTTCTTTTCCTGCTGTTTCGTAGGTCGCACTGCACAGCCCAAGGTGCAATGTTTATAGACAGTGACTCCTGCCACTGGCAACTCTGACCCAAGTTCTCCTTTCCCTTCTCTTTGTTCTAAAGAAAGTCAAGAAGATCCAATTGCTGCTGCTGCTGCTGGTAGTGATGATGATAAAGCTAATGATGACAACTACATTTTGTGATTGCCTACAACACACTGCTTACCTCAGCCACATTATTGAGAAAGTACAAGATGGGGTGGGGGGAGAAAACCTGATTAAATATCAAAGACTTTAATAAACCTCTGCCAGTTACTCTTTTTGCCCTTTTAAATCCATGAGTGAATGGAATTGAGTTAATTATTAGGCAGATTTATTTGACTTATTCTCATAAAAGGGTGACAACTGTACATAGAAAATATGCAAGTGAATATTATAACCTAATTTGGTACGACAATTTTGACTTTGGATTTCTTTTATTTCTTATTTCAAGGCAAAGACATGGGGACAATAGTTTTTCTCTTGCAGGTTTTGAAGATTTAAGAGGCCCATGAATGATAGTTTTGGGGGAGATAAGAGTGAGATGAAAGCCAAAGCACTAAAATGAGGATGCCAGTTAATGAACAACCCTCCAGATCAAATAGCACCTTAAAGAATGGCAAGCTAATTTAAGTACAACAACTGCAAGCATTTTTAAATTTAATTGTTACAAAGAATCTTAGTCTATGGTTTGATCACTGGTGATTTTTAACTAGGATGAAACTTAGACTAATGGTCATACCTCTATAAATCTTTGTGAGATTGTTCTCTACAAAACATAGATATTTGTTTCTGAATTCCGCCCAATACCCTTAATTTATAAAAAATCTGTCATGGGTGTTATATACAAAAAGAAACTTTGATCTTAATTACTTTTTTTTTTCTTAACTGGGGATTGACTCAGGCCCTTGCGCTTGACAGGAAAGTGCTTATTCCACTGAGCTATCTTCCCAGTCTTTGCTTTTTTCTTTAAAGTTCAAACTTTTAAAACATTCATGATTTGATATTTTCAAATGCTTCCTTTGAAATAAAATATTTTCAAGTAACTTTTGCTAAAATCCTTACATCTTCTACTCCTGAGGTTTTATATAATCTAGATGCAATAGAATAATTTAGCATAGGATCTTTTTATTTAAATTTTGAAAATTAAAATGGCATTATAATGAAAACTATTAGTTTGCTACCATAATGACAGTGATTATTAGTTCAATTGCTGAAATAATGAGTATTGCCTTTAACAAAATGTTTTGACAATAATTCCAGGCAATTTCAAATACTTCTTTCATCATTAGATTATTGTCAAACACTCCAGGATCTAAATCATAAAAGCATATATTAGTGTAAAGTACCACATCATTTTAAGGACTACTATTTTCAGTATAATCTATGTGTTTTTACAAAGGAATAGGTTTTTGAATGTGCTCTAGAGTTTTCATGGAAATATTAATGGACAAATGGCACCACAACTTCCCTTGGAATGGCAGAGAACACAGTCTTTACGTCTTCATAAATTCCCATTGAATCCAGTCCTACTGAGTTCAAGCACTCAACATTTTCTATACAAGTGATGTCCAGTGCTAATCGGTGATTTAAGGAAGCCAAACCAGGAAAAAATTAATTAGGTTTTGGTGAAATACCTTCAACACTACAGTCTGTCTCCTTCTTGACTAAGAAGTATAGATATTATTTTAGTCATTGTACACCAGGAGAGAGCCCCTATAAGTGGTAGAAAGTTAACTTTGGAAGTCAGTCTAGTTGGTGAAAAATAACGGCCCTGTTATGAATATGTGATGGTGGAGACAGTCTCTTAGATGGGCACTGTCTCATGAAGTGTGGAGGAGGCATGAATAAGAGAAGCTTGTTCTAAACCAGAGAACTGAGAGGAGTTCAAGATCATCAGTTAGGAACAAAGCTCAGGAGGAGGGAAGGGTAATGACTTACCTGTAATACTTTGGTCAAATTGTTAAACAGAGCTTGCCCAGCACTCACTTTGTATTTGACGCCTCTGACTGTGCCATTTTTGCTTAAAATGTTGACTCGTCTTGTACCAAAAGCCTTCTCACTGGCAGCCCTTGCTAACACCAGCAAGTTATCCTGATCATTCTCCTGCTCGTCACCTTCTGATCCTGTGTGGCCGTTCTGTCCCTCAGAGTCACTGAGTCTGTCAATCCCACAGATGCTGGCACATTCAGAATCCAGAGAGCCTGAGGGCTGCCCATCTTCATAAACCTCCTTCAGAACTCGCCCACTGTGAGAGGATGCGATCCGAAACCGGACTTTCCGCGGCCTGTCACTTTCTGGCTTCATCTCCCTTTTCAGCATGGTGGCCCTCTCCCAGCTGAAGAATTCACATCATTCTGGATCCATTCTCAGTGCATTAGCTCATCTACTTGCACACATGGATGCCAGAGCTCAATTCTAATGACAGTAGCCCTCCTATGAAACTAACATTGAAAGAAGATTCTCAAGAACATACACTGCATCTCTGCTTTTAATAATGAATGTGTGTGTGCGTGCTATGGTTACCTTTAAACTTAAACCTGCAAAATGATCCTGGCCTTTAAATATTAAATAACCATGGTGGACTCTTTAACAGGACAAGTGCAAGACAGTGGCATGCAATGAAACAGGAAAAAGTATAGGGCAAGAAAATGACAGCCTTAAGCTTTGAAGCCAATGGTAAGTGTTGAAGGAAACTTAGTTGCAGAAATGTCTGCAAATTTATTGTCCAGCTGACAGAGATCAGAGTTAAAATGTGGGCTCAAGTTTGTAGTATACGAGATATCACAGATTTCCCATAGTACTAATTTCTGCTTTCACTCTCACCTGGTGATTTTTTAAAGGATACTGAAAGTGCTACATGACGCAGACAGCAATCACAATTAATTCTCATCCAGTTATCCATTTGGCCCCATCTACATTGTACAGGAAGTATACATTGAAAATTCATCCTGTATAATGTAGATGGCTTCATGTTCAAGTAGTCTTGCTAAAGAAGCTATTTAGTAGACTATGAAAAAAGATTAACTTTTGGTTCATCGCACTCCCACTTCTGTTAGTAGAAAGCCTGATTCTCTTTGATGGAGGAAACATTTTGAAAAACCATCATGGCCATGTGTAATATTTTCCATGTGTCACACTTGGAATGCCTGTCATTCTGGTCTTCTAAATACATACTGTTTGTCATGACATACCAATTGCTGCTGTACTGTTTCTCATGTAAATGTTTGTTTAAAATAAAAGAGGAGGGCTAGTGAGTAAAAGCAGGAGACAGGAAAAAAAGTGTCATGAGACTGTCCTGCTACAGTGTTGTGTGTGTTTGGATTGCTAAATTTCTGTGTAAAAATATGTAACTGTTTATTCCTGCTTTTTTAAATTTTTTTTTTAATTTTTTTCCTCGTATGCTGTAGGGACTTAAATTTTAACATATCAATACTTGATGGAAAATACCTGTTCTATGCTATGCCTAAGATGTTTTATATTCAGACAGATAGTGAGGTTAAGCTCAACCATCATGTTGTAGAGTAACAGTAATAAGCTTCTCTTCTGCATGATTAACAACCTAAGTTCACAGACCAAAAATTAGAGAAATAGAAGGGCTACAAGGACAGCCAACATTTTGGCCCATTTTGACCTTCACTTTCAAGGTCAGTGAACACTCAGGACATAGAAGAACATGTACTGTAACATCATGTAACTCAGTTGTGTCCCAACTTTTCTGATCAAGGAGATTACGGGACCACAGAGAAAAGTCACCGATGATGTAGAATGTGCCTAAGGAGAGTCACATTAAGATAAAACATTTTCTCAGGCTTTCACAGAGAAAAGATTGGTCATGCAATGGCTGTGACTCATTCTCATGGCTGGCACAAAGGAACTACAAACTGCAGTAAAGGATTTCAGGATAAATCCTGAGGGGATTTGACTGACCTTATCGAATACAAGCTACGTTACTTGTTATATAGGTCTTGCTTTATCTTGGTCTTAATCATACAGCATAAAAGTATAAAAACAAAGTATAAAAAGTAAAGCCATATTAATATGGTAAGCTGTAAAGGGCTCAAGTCAACAACTTCTTTTTTTTTCTTTTTTTGGTGGAAGCAGGAATTGAACTCAGGCCCTTGCACTTGTCAGGCATGCATTTATTCCACTGAGCCATCTCCCTGGCCAAGTCAACAACTTCTGACATTGCCAATCTTATGGAAAACCCACTACTATTATGGACTACTGG
>NDGN011312237.1:0-13590 GCA_002564285.1 Tympanoctomys barrerae
TTTTTTTTTTAAAATCTATGAGTGTCATCAAACCTGACCAAACTGAAGGGATTTGGGATTCCCTAAATATAATTTTTCTGTGAGTTGTGCATTCTCACTTCACTGTTCTGTGAGCTCTCAGTTCCCAGGTTTGAGCTGTCAGTTAACTCAGTAAACAGTTATGACACAAATGCAAAGCCCACATGATCTGCAGTTTGCATAGAAAGGGCCTTACAAGTGGATGGGGCAGAAATCAGTAAAATCCCGTGTACTTTTCCTGCTCAGCATCTGAGACGTCGTACGTGCGTTTATTTCACAGTCTCCAAGTAAGGAGGCGCTGTAACTGAGGGAGCTCAGGTGCTTACTTCGGAGGATTCTGACTGCTTTCTTCTCTGGACTGATGCTGAATACAATCAGGACTATGCATCCGTTACTTGGGAGGGTTGTTGGGTAAAGACACAATTGGTGCAATTTAATCAAATCATCTTTTTCATTAGATTTCTTAATTGGTTATCTTTGGTAACCCCAAAGTGCAGGAGTCCAAACACCTAGAATTTGGGTACTATGGCCATTACAGGTCCACAAATGAATACTTTCTTATTATTCTATTTTAGAACCTATTTTTTAAGTATTCCTTCCTATAGTTTGCAAGTGGTATTGATTGCCATTCAGTAGTGATGAAAAGTTTTCATTAAAAATGTATGTGCAGTCTCAGCTCTCTTATCCAAAGTGCTTTGGGGACATAAATATTTCAGGTTTCAGGTTTTTTTTTCTTCAGATTTTGGAATATTTGCATATACATTATGATTTACCTTGGGGATGGGACCCGAATCTAAATGTGAAATTCATTTATATTTCATATATACCTTATACACATAGCTGGAAAATGATTTTATATAGTATTTTAAAAATAATTTTGTGTATTAAATGAAGTTTTATGTAGTGGAAATTTCCGCTTATTGCATTTTGTTTTTTTGGCTCTAAAAATGTTGCAAAATTTGGAACATATTTGGTTTTTAGCTTAAGGATTCTAAACTTACATTTAAATAAGAAAAAATGGATCATCAAACGAAAAGTGTCACCAATGAGACCAGCAGTAGCCAGAACTGTGGAGTCATGGAGGATGTTACTGTAAACGATGGACTTAGGGCATCATTAGGGTGGAAGGTGAAGGCTTGAACAGGGCTCCTTGGCAGCACTAGGAAGCCACAGAGCACTCAGCAGGTGCTGGCTGGGACAAGGAGCAGCCAAGAGGTGACTCCTCCTGCTCACATACAGGTCTCGAAGGTAGTTCACATATGGCTGATGCATACAAGCTTGATCTGCAGTGCGGCAGTAGGGGTGTTGAGGGAAGCTGAGCATGGTATCACCGTCTAGGGGCTGAGAGCCATTTCTGCTCTCCTAAATATCCACTGCTCGTATGTGTGCCCCAGCCTTAGAAGCCAGGGCCTGGGATCCGTCCAGCTGGCTGCTTCCCTACTTTCTCCCCCTACCATCATTTCTCCCATTTGATTCCAGGGAAGGCAGAGATTCTTCAATGACCTGAGTGCTTTGGATAAAATCATCTCCACACGAAAGCTACTCTGTGCTTCCTAGTGAATGTCCTATCAGTTGGAAGTAAAGCCTATTCTAACTTGTCCCTTTGCCTTTTCAAAAGTCACTGGAAGAGGAAGGGACCTGGCAGCTGCCTCTGAGAACCTGGGATCTGCTGATCTACTTGCTGCAGACGGCCCGCTGTGTTTGGGTCCATATGCATCTGGGGCATGTGTGTGTCTAAATGGGAGTGGGAGAGAGTATAGCTGCACGTTATTTTACAAGGTGAAAAAGAATCTTCTGGAATAAAGAAAGGAATGAAACAGGGATCAGTTAAACAAAAAGCCCCAGGGGAGGGGGAGGGAAGGACAGACTGTTGCGACTCCCTTCCAAATCAGTAAATGCAAATTGCATCAGGAGGCTGACCTTCTACTGTAACCAATGTCAGCTGCAAGTTTTAACCTCCTACCATTAATTGTGGCCGAGCATTCCTCTGGCGGGCTCCCCATTGGCTCGCGTCTCCCTCTCCCTCTCTCCCCACCACTTCCTTCCTTGCTCTGTACCCCACTGAAGGCTCATGTTGCGGGCTGCACTCGAGGATGAAATGCTTTTAGAAATAATGGGTCTTAAAGGCCAGAGTCAATTCTATGCATGTGACTTTTTTTTTTTTTTTCCTTCTGGCAGAAGATATTTTCTTATGTTGGGGACTCAGGTGGTCTGAAAAGACCCATTTAAAAGATATCAACCAGGACTTAGATGAACACAATCCATAGTAACAAAAAGCAGCACATTCCTCTGCATAGACTGGAGCATAGTACAGCATCCCCTAGTTCCCTTTTGGAAAAAGTTTGCAAGCAGTTTTTGTTTTTCTTTTTCTTCAAGATTTAGAACCTGAATATTTTTTTTTTCTTTTTAAAGTAGACCCAAGCAGAAATCTAATCCAGAAAATTCTGTGCATGGTAACAGAAATAAACCTTAAATGATAGATCTGAGAAGAATTTTTAAACCTTGGCTGTTCTTTTCATTCGTTTTCCTGTGAGTTTATTGGGAGATCATTCATCTCACGTGGGAAGCTGGGCTTTTGGCACACTGGGAAGAATGAGGGAATCCAGACGCCTCACGCAGCCCGTGTGGGCTTCGCGGGGCACACGCACACAGGGTCCTTGCTTGAAGGGCTAGCTAGCTCTGTGCCCCGAGGCACCTCAAGATGCCACAATCTCAAAGCCCTCAGTAATTTCAAGAAAAGGCCCCCAATTGGTCTGTCTTATGTTAGGAACTCCTTTGTATATCTGGACACAGGAGAGGAAAAGAACGTAAATCCCAGTGGAGCCAATACAGAACTTTGAAGATCTTAATGTCTTCTGGGCCAGTAGTATTTCTGGAAATAGTCAAAACTTAGAATAAAATGAAAATATGCCAAGGCTCCTCTTCGCCTTCAAACTGCATAATTATCTCAGCTGTTTTTGGGTGCTCCGAGTGATTGCTCAGGCATTGTATACCTGACTTCCTATATTTGCTCTGTTTTTTTTTTCTTTTTTCAATAAAGACATAAAGTTATTTTAAATCAGCTTGGTACATGATACAGATTGGTTCTGAAGTTTTTAGCAAACAGAGATAGGACTTTCTAAATAGAGTAGTGTCTGCTTAGGCATTAAATATCTGTAAGGAAAAAGAAGGGATCTGAAAGGACTACCCAGGCAGGAACAAATCAGATGGAAAACCTGAAAAGCTTTCTACATATCTTCTGGATTAAAAACCCCGCAAATTATTTGCTCAAGATACTACAATGCTCAAATAAAAGGAGTAAAAATGAAGGCTCCAAATTCTGTTGCAAGCGCTCAGCTGCAGACTGCTAGAGAAGCACCCCGAATTGCAGAAGCTTCCATCATTCCCACGAAATTCCCCACACCCGTTGACATTAACGCCTGGCCCCCCGTCTTGTTGATTGCACCACTGCAGCTCACTCCGGTCGACTTGGAAGGATGGAAATTCTGTGTATTTTCAAATGAAAATGACAGCACTCACTAAATGGAGCCATGCATTTTAGCCATCATACATTTTGTGAAGTACCTAAAGTATTACTAATATTACTAATGATGGACACAAACTGTGAGGTGAGCCTGCTCTTTTCCAAACCTCTTTGAAGCTAGAGACTTAAATGATGCAGGTGCTTGAGAGCAGTAGGTGTATATGCAAAGTGCAAGGGAAACAAACTAGCTGCAGCAGAACCAGCAGCTAGCAGAGAAACAGCTCTTCATTTTGAGAACCTTTAATAATATCACCTAAATACAAGGAGTTTCCATTTATGACATGAACCAAAGCATCGTGTCACTTCCTACTATAAAATACTGAAAACCAACTGCTAAACTTAGCTACGGTGGGATAGCTAGAAAACCAAAACCTTATTTAAACTAATTAAGACCTCTGTGCTAGTGTAATGTGCTAAAGGGCGAAAGAACCACCCTAAAACTAACAAAACAAAACAGAAAACAAAGAAAAAACTAGGGCTTTGTGAGAAATGACAGAAATGAAGGTATCCATGCCTGTTATTCTATAGGAATTGAAATCAAGAACAAAGGGAAGAAAAAAAAAGAATCAAGCGCTGTCTACTCAGGACAATCAGTAACTACCTATAGTAACCAGGTCAAAACTCAGGGATTTTCTTTGTTGTTTTGGAAAAAGCTTTTCATTTTATAGTTTAGGCTGCTCCCAGACTCATGGAGAGCCTCCTACCTTAGCATCCCAAGTGCTGAAATTTCTGATGAGCATTGCTATGCCTGGGTAAAACCCATAGGTTTTGGTTACACTAGTTACATTTGCTCTGAAAACTTAAAACGATTGTCTAATTCAAAGAATAAATGGTCCTAAAACGTATTTCCTTATAACCTCAAAAATGTTACCTTCTAGAAAATCTTGGGAGAAATCTTTTCCAGGCGTTATGGTATTAAGATACTTTTGAATACAAAGATAAAGATACCTAAGTGATTTTGTCTCTCTTCAACAGCCCTAAGAAAAATGTTGGGAGGTTCAAAATATGAAGGCTTTCAACTTTGTAGCTGAGCTTTCTCAGCTATGAAGAAAGATGTTTTTAATTAAATATTAACAGTGTGATATCTAAAGACAGGTTTCCTGTGGCTCACTTGCTGTGTTTCCCATGTCCAAAGCTTTTTATATTTTCCTATGTTACTTCACCAGTCCTTTCATTATAGAATTGCTGAACATGACCAGCATATTATTTTAAATTGCATGGAATTACAAAGGTTAAAGCATAGCCATCCTTCAAGAAGGCTTCTCTATGGGGAGTGTTACATATGATTTTTTTAAAAGCAAAGAAAAAAGCACTATACCACCAAATAAAAAAAGGGAAGGAGGATACGTGGAGTTCTAATAAAATGCTTCAGCAGGACAAACAGGAAGGAAAGTGATTCTGATGGGGTAGGATGAGGGAAAGCACAGAAGAAAGCCTTTGGGTACACCTGTACCTGTAACTTCAGCACACAGAAAGGACAGAAAGGAAGGAGCTGACACTGGGACGGAAGTTGTAAGGCAGATTATGGTGTAGGTGGGTGTCCTCAATGGTAAGTCTAATGGGACCAGAGATAATGGAATAAGAGAGACATTCCTGTGGATCTTCTCACTTTACACAGAAGAAATGTGCCATAGAGATTGGAATCTTCTTAGTATTTCCAGATAACTGAGGTCATGAGGCCAAAAGAGACGAAGAAGAGAATGTGAACACCCCAACATCAGCGGTGCTTTAGTGCCTCCCCCAGGGCTAGGGCTGGTCCTCCATGTGGCGTTCTGGGAAGAAAGAGGAGGGAAAATAATATAATCATGTGTATGGGTCTTGACATAGAGATTCAGTTTAGGACTTTTGCCCAGATAAACAAACCTCAAGAAATGTCCTTTAACATCTCTGTTATTGGTCCTCTAATTTTCTCTGTCCTGAAGTTTACAGGAAATAATTCCTTGATTATTAGATTACTGCTACCCTCCTTTTTGCATGGACATATGTGGCCTTAAGTCCATTTTCAGGATGAATAATCATTTCAGAAGGTATTTGATAATGTAGCCGTGTGCCCTGAATCCTCTGTGCCTTTCGGTGCAGTGTATGGGGACCCTGCTTGTCAGGGAGGACCGCCTGGGCAATGCTAAGTATTCCAATTGTGCTTGGCTGGTGCAGGAAAACAGCCATAATTTTTTGACATTATTTTGCTTTTAGTTTTATGTAAATAATTGACAGGGTATACTTTGACAATACAATTTCCAAAAAAAATTTTAATCTCCTTTTCAAGTTTGGATGCAGAATTTACTATTTCTGTACAATTACTTGGAAAAGAGTTAGACGAGTTCTGTTTTTCTTGTGAAACTTATTCCAGGAGATAAATTACTTTTCCATGCTAGGAACGCGAGTTAAACGTGAGACACAGTATCAGCAGTGAGGTGAAGGCTCATGGGGGGACGTCCAGCGCTGCTAATTTCCTGTGTCATGTTTTGGGCCAAAAACTATTGAAATGATATGATTTCAAAAATAGAAAATCAGCTATGAAAAGTCAACTATTGATAGCATATTCAGCATGTGTAGATAGTGATACCAATTTCACTCAGCTTTACGTCCTTGATCCTGCAACTTTCAGTTATTTTGCTTTAGTGAGTTGTTTTTCATCTTTAGCTTATAATTTCTAGTTGATTAAATATGTCAATAAACTATAGCTATTAAAGTGAACTATTTGATACTATGGGTAAGTTTTTAAAAAATTATTGCTAACTTGTTATATAATCATGAATTGAATATATTTTGCCCATTTATTTGCTTTAATATTAGACTATATATTTATATTTACATGCATTTGTGTATTTTGTGAATAATTTCAGATTAAGTTGAGGACCTTTTCCAAGTCCTACCTCTAAACTCTAGTGTGTGCTCTAAGAACAAGGACCTTCTCTTTATAGTCACGGCGCCACCACAGGACATTAACGTGAATATAATCCTGTTATTTAATTTATAATTCAAATTCACATGTCCTTGATCATCCCAGTCACATCCCTTGTCATAGCTTGTTTCTAGGCTCAGGTTCCAAACTGGGCTCAGGCTGGACGTTGACATCTCTGTGATCACCTTTGACATGGAGCCGCTGCCCAGCCTTTCTTTATTTCTCTCGACCTCATCACTGTTTAAGCTTCCAGGCCAGCTGTTTGCAGAATGACGCTCAACTTACTTTTTCTCATATTTCTTTTGGTTAAGTTAGGCAATGCTGGAATACTACAGAAGTGAGGAGTGATGCTTTATCTTTTTCAGATCTTCCTATCGGGCGGATCAATACATCAAATTTTCTTTTTTTTTTTCTATTTAGTACAGCATTTCCAGGGTCTTCCTACACAGATCGGACTCATAGTGATTCTCCTGTTTTTAGCCTCCCAAGCTCCGGGGAATATAGACGCGTGTCACCACGCCCAGTCTCAGTTATAGTCTCAGCATGCCCCTGGGGCAGGGCCAGCACAGCTTGTAGTGCTGGGGATTGAATCCTGGCCCCTGTGCTCTGCCTAAGCAGGCACTTTAGTCCACTGAGCTATCTGGCCAGCCCTAATACATAAAATTTTCAATATTGGTAGTGATAATTTCATCATTGGCTAAGGTGGTATTGACCAACTTTATCTACTCTAAATTTATGACTTTATTCTTTTAAGGAACATATGAAGACATGATTTGAAACCCTATAAATATCCTATTCTTCGTCAAACTTTTCCCATCTGTTGGTGAGTTCTTAACTCCATTTCTCTATATACTGAGTGAGATTGTACTACAAGGAGGAAATTTTTCCTTTTACACCATATACTTAATTCTAATTAATTTATATGTATGCTGTTCAATAAATTCTAATCTTTAGAATGGTAATTGTATGTGGTTCAGCATACTATTTATAGGCTATGTTTTTGGATTGGAGACATATCATGTATGTATCGTTACATCAATTTATATTTGTACTACTTTTTTAAAAAATCGTGAATAAATTTAAAATTGTAGCACTTTTCCCCATGTTGGGTAGCTATGTTCATGTCAGTCAAGAATTTCTCTTATCAATATGGGAATCTTTATGCATTCCCTTTATCCACAAGCACAAACTCAACGTATGTTGAAACAGCTCGACGTGGACTCAGTTCATCTGAGTCCAGTTCATCTGAATCACTCATCCTTCAAATATTTTACTTTCACAAAATCTCTATTTTGTTGATAAGCTTGTATAGTAGTCAGAATTTGAGGGAAGACAGAAATAACTTTAACTGATGTGGTAATCAATACAGATTAAAACCTTTCCCTTTAGTCGATTTTTCTATTCAATTATGCTGATAAGTGTCTTAGTTGTTTTCTCATTGCTGAGATAGAATATGCGACACCCACAAATTTTAGAGCAGGAGAAGTTTATTTTGCCTCAGTAGTCAGCTGGCGCCCATGCAGCGGGGCTTGGCAGAGGAGAAAGTCCATGGCAGAGTGCTGGCATCAAGCGAGGAGGGCGGAGATAAACCCTGTCTGCTCCTGTCATCACACTGGCTGTAAAGTCACCGACCACTAAGGCGTATCACAGCCCCACCTTCAAAAAACCCACCTGCGAATGCCTGAGAATTCCAGGGACATCTACATATAAGTCATAACAATAGCTTTACATTTTTATAGCAGTACAAAATGGAAGTATGACCTGAGGTTGGAAACTGAGCCAGAAAACAAATTAATCTAAAGCTTTACACAGATCAAAATGATTGTCCCTAAGTCAAATGCATTTTAAAGTGCCATTTATCCTGACTTCTGGTTTCTGCAACCTCAGCTATGGCACATTTTAGATGAGTATGAGTCACATTTGGAAGAGGTGGCTTGCAGTCCTTTAAAGTGAAGAATGTGATCTTGTGGGCCAGCGTCTCACAGATGTCTACAGTTGGTAGCGTTTGGTAGCAGGCTTAAGTATTCAAACTAAGAAAAGAAAACTGAGGTTAAAAAGACTGTTCATTTGAAATCTGAAGCTAATAGCTCCCCTCCACCAAATTTATGAAAAATCACCAGGACACCCCAGGTGTAAGGTGTAAGCCTTTTGTTACCACCACTCTACTAATTGCAGCAGTTTTGAATTTCTTTAGACAAGCTCCCAAATACTTTATGTAGTTATATAAAAAGGAGCTGAGATGAGTAAGTGTTGCATGGAGCCATTGATGAGCAGGGAGCTGTGCTGCTGGGGTGTGTGAGTCCACCGGCCCCAGTGGCTTCGATTCCAGTTCACACACTTACTAGCTGCTAGAGAGGTGAGTTTGCTGGTTTTGCAGCTAGTACATCTGTGGAAGGCGGCACATGAATAATGACACTGCTTTTCTGTGAAAGAATGTCTAAAATGGCTTCAACAGCAACAAGAAAAGGTTAATAGGCAAGAGAACTTGGGGTGACTATTTTAAATAGAAGAAAAGCCAAAAGGGGGTCAGCATATGGCAAGGTGAGAGGAGGAGGAGCAGTTTCTTTGTGAAGGGTGGAAGATGGAGTCACAGGCTTGGGAAGAGCTCACACCTGAACAGAAGTACGCTGTGCTGGGCTCAGATGCTCGGTAGGGGGCTGGCTCTGATCAGAGACTGGTTACAAGTAGACATGCTGAGGACCTTGGAACCTCACTTTCCTCAACTCTAAGATGGACAAAATGTGTATTGTCCAAATTGTTGGTGGTACCCTGAGCTTTGTACCTCTAGAACACTCAGCCCTTTTTAAAATTTACTTGGTATAGGCTCTTGCCTGTCTCAGCCTCCCCAACACTGGGATTACAGGTGTGTGCCACCACACTTGGTTTTGGTGGCTGGTGTGGTGTGCCCAGGGTTTCTGGGCCGGCATGGGATGCAGTACTGAGGATTGAACTGGGGTCCTTGAGCTCACCAGACAGGCACTTAGACCACTGAGCTATCTCCCCAGCCCAGACAGCCATATTCTAAATCAATACCTTAGGGCATTTCCTAACTCGTAGCCTTCCTGACACCAGGGCTGCCTTCGCCTCACAGACAGGTACGCTTCTGCCCTATCCATAGATCCCGCGGTTGCTTGCTCAGGCTGACGGCAGTTTGTAGGGGAAGCAGTGAGTCATGTCCACAGGGAGAAGCATGAAGGGACTGCCGTGGCCTTAAGCAGAAGCTGGGTGAGCAACAGGAGAGATTCGGAAGCTCTTTGCCAGCAGCCACCTGTCAAGGAGCTTTGACAGTTGGAAAGGTCTTTGGGGAACTGAAGCAAGTTTTGTAAGGAAGTAAGGCAGGCGTGTCCATGGAAAAGTGTGAGAACCCTGAGAGGAAGGGACCGGAGGCAGTGAGGAAGAGGAGCAGCGATGGAAATGTCTCTGAGGAGAGCCTTTGAGTGCTGGCAACAAACTTGTGCATTCTATTGTCTGTGGCAAACAGTTGTTGACTTAATTCTAGTTAAAAGCCAAGTAGGGGAGGGACAGCAATATAGCTCAGGGGACTAAGTGCCTGCTTAGGCAAGTGAGTGGACCGCGGCTTGATCCTAGACACCACATGCCATGCCAGGTCTGCCTCCGAGGGCACGCTGAGCAGAGTCTGGATGTAGTAGGGCATGCCTGTAATCCCAGCGCTGGAGAAGCGGAAAGCAGGAGGATCACCATGAGCCTGAGCTGCCTAGTGAGACCCTGCAACAACCAAATACATGAAGAAAAAGGAGTACATGACTATAATCCTAGCACTCTTGGAGGCTGAGGCAGGAGGATCCCCTGTTAGAATCCTGTATGGGCTTCTCTCAAAATAAACAAAATAAAATGAGCCAGGGATATAGTGCATGAAGAGATATTTTGCTGAAAGGTCTAAAACATCAATTTCATTATGACAAAGGGAATCAGCAGGCATCTGTCAATTTAGTTTTACATTACCTTTTGCTATGACATAGATATGTAATTTATAAAAATATTTGCTTATTTTATCAAATTTCCTAGGAAATAAAATTAAATTAAAAATTTCCTATGGTATTAGAATATTCTAAGACTTCTAATGGATTATGATGTCTAAATTCTGAGATTTTAGGGTAAATTTTTTACAAAGTAAAAAGTAACCTGTACTGAGAAAATTCTGATGTACTTGTTTTTTCCCTAACCCTAACCCTAACCCCTAACCCTAACTCTAACTCTAACCCTAACCTTAACCTTAACTCCAACCCTAACCCTAACCTTAACCCTAACCCTAACCCCAACCCTAACCCCTAACTCTAACTCTAACCCTAACCTCAACCCGAACCCTATGTACATTTTTTTTTTGGATACAGGGTATTTTTGAACACATGCCTTCACGATAACCAACCTCTTCAACCTTTTTTATTTTTATTTTTGAGATAGGGTCTCATTAAGATGTTAAGTTGCCCAGACTGAGCTCAAGATTGATGTTATCCTGTCTCAGACTCCCAAGTGTGAAGATTGCTGGGTGTGTCATCACACTCTGTGAAAAAGGTTGAGTCTGTTTTGTGAGCTGCAAAGTCTGGGGTTTACTCCTTGGGCTATGACCAACGCATTGTGAAACTGTGAGTGTGCTCAGGGTGCTGATTACGTGGAAGACTTTTTCAGAACTGTTACCAGCGATCTGCTGCTCCGTGTGTGTGAGGACTCATACACAAATGTTAGGATTATATTTATATCAGGAGCCAGCTGGCTAGAGTGCTCCGCTCTCTTTGATAGTTCCTGAGCAATTTGGGCATTTAATCTTTTTAACAATATTGAGTATAACAGTTACTGTCTAGTCTTATCCATCTTTTCAAGTAAATTTGCATGAACAAATAATAGGCGTTGTACAGAGGTCAGAGGTATCGTACACACACAATCACATAATTGAACCTTTTCTCCATATTCTACTTAAATACCTTAGGGAAATTTAGAAACTTAATTAGAATGAGTGATAAATAACTGCCTTGTTTGTGAGTTTATTCTATAATATGAATATTTTAGAAGCAGATTTTTTGCTTTGCTTATATATTTACATTAATTACATTACTGAAATATACAAATCAGAATACCAGACATTGATGATTCCATTATGTTTCACTTTCAGCTGATTTTTGAAAAAAAAACATGAAATATTAACTAATATACTGAAACAAATCCAAAAAGCAATTGTGTTTAGAGATTAGCACTTGGGGAGCATATGCCGCATTATGTTGATTTTTCTTTGTGGCATTGTTATAAGTTTTACCAACTGCATATAATTTTTTAAAATATTGCATTAAATATATTTAACACATGAGTTCTAAATAATTAACTAAATAAATGAAGTAACTATGTTCTGTTTTTGTTTCTCAATGAGCCTTATCCTCCTAACAGGTATTTAGCTAATGTCCTGTGATGTGGGATGAGCTACCCAAGGGCTTTAAAGACTTGGGTCTGGTCAGACTGTGCTGCGTATCTTTAAGGAAATCATTGAAACACTTTGATTCTCATTTTTCTTATTTCCAAAATGCTGAAATGGAATAAGATGTTTCTGTGGTTTCTTTGCTAACATTCTATAATTTGATTAGTCTTTGGCTATGGGTAAACTGGGCTGGGTTTCATACTCCATAAGGCAATTTAATCAATATAAAAGGCGATCAGGGTAATTTATCTCAACACTTCTATTCTTAGTAGTATGGAGGCGCTGCTTTCCTTTTTGGTGCAGTTCTGGAACTGCTTGACTTCCACCCAGGACCATTTTGCAGCAGAATTTCAAATCTCAAATTCCTCACTAACTTGTTGCCACTGTACTCCATGCACTGCTAATTTTGATCTGAGAGCTTCTTACCTTTTGAATCTGACAACTGTTCTGAATCCATGAACTTCTAAGTAATTGGCAAGAGCTGTGGAGATGGACGTGCCCATGCCCCCATGAGAGCTGGCTAGGTTCTGGTACATGTATTTATTTGTTGTGTCTTCAGTGCGCAGGCTTTCTATGTTGGCCATGCAGTCTCGTTTGCAGCACTCTGTGACTGCTTATAAACCCACTGTTTCTTCATTGCTTTTTAAAACCCTAAGGAAATTCCTTGGAATGTATGTAAAATTATTTCCAAGGAATTCCTAGGGGTGATATTTTATTTTATTTTATTATTTTTAAAGAATGCAAATAATGATAGAAAAGAAACAGCATTAGAAAGGATGCAAGATTTCACTAAAGTAATAGGAATTCAACAATGGTAGCTGCATTATATGATTCTATCTTCAGATTAGTTGAACAGATTTCCAGATATAAATGTGTAAGATTAATTTAAAGAAAAAAAATAGCAAAGAAGCTATAAGAAATTCAAAAAGGAAAACAAAATCAGAGTAAAAAGAAAAAAATATCATTAACTACTCCTTTCAAAAGACCAGCAGAAATTGACAATACAATTATCCAAACTATTCTGCATCAATACCTAAATACATATTTCCCCTTCTTTCATTTGTCCTTTTCCTAATACCAGCTTTTCCTTCCCACTGAACAAATTCTTGTCATTTCACAGTATCTGCTGTACCTTTTAGATTTTCATAACTCTCTCAGGTTTTCACACTAGCGAGGCAATACCATATTGGCACATGTGGATCTGATTTATTTCACTTACGAAGATAGTCTCTAGCTGCATCCATTTATCTATAAAAGCCTCTAATTTATCTTTTTTATAGTTGAATAATACTCCATTGGGTAGAATACCACATATTTTTTATCCATTCTTCAGTTGATGGTATTTGGGTTGTTTCCAAGATTTAGTTATGACAAATGGTGCTCCAAAAACATGGGTGCACATACGTTACTGTGCTAAGATGATTTCAGTTCTTTCAGAAAAACACATAGGAGGGGATAGCTGGCTTGCACGGGACCTCCAGTCCTAGCTTTTTTGAGGAGTCTCCATAATGATTTCCATAATGGTTGTACCAGCCTACACTTCCACCAACAGGGAAAGGTTCCTTTGACCTCACAACCTCTCCAGCATTTGTTATTGGTTACTTCTTGATGATAGCCATGTTTTTCTGGTGTAAGATGGTATCTCAGCCTTGTTCCAATTTGCATCTCTTGAATGACCAATGATGTTGAACATTTTTTCATATATTTATTTGCCATTTG
>NDGN011312242.1:0-11652 GCA_002564285.1 Tympanoctomys barrerae
CTTTAGTTGGAGCTTTTCCTGGGCTAGCAATGTAGGGTCCAGTTCTCTTTCACGATGATGGCCGGGGCAGCAAGCACAGCTACCAGGTAGCCGCTTGGTCACAAGGGACGCTATGGTGCTGTGGTGTGAGGTGGTGAGGTTTGGCATGTTGAGTGTAGCACATGCACTTCCTGTTTAAGATATTTTCATCAGGAACTTACTGAGATGCAACCCTATCACGATTTGAGAAGCGTCTGTACAATAAATAATGCTTTTATTGTCATAAAATTTATAATAGCCAACTTGTACTGAATTTCAAACATGTGATAAGAACTGTGCATGGATTATTTTATTGGGTGATCTTGGGCCTCATGACGGAGGTGCTGTGCCAGAGCCACATGGAGATGAGCTCCTCTGAGGCCTAGAGCACTGGCAGGGAGAAGCAACCAGGCCCAGCACGCTTGCTCTGGAGCTACATCCTGGATCTTACGATGCCGGCCCTCTACCTTGGGAACCCAGAGAACCTGCCTTAGGGTCCCACTGCTGTCCTTGGCCAGTGCAGACGGAGGGTGTGAACAGTCCCCCTCACCCCCTGTTTTGTGTTGTCTTCATGGGTGAGGTCCTCTGGAAAGGCCAGAGCCACAGCCCAGCCAGGGACACCTGCTGAGAAGGCAAATATGGGCATGCAGGAGCCGTACATCACCGAGTGCACAACCACGCCAGCTCACAGGCCACCTCCGTCCTTTCGTCCAGCTGTTTGGGGTGGAGGCAGGGAGAGTAATGACAACAAGTGGGACCAGGGACCCCCACTGACCTGGGTTTGAATCCTAGCACCTCTGCTAATTTGCTGGGCCTCATTTTCGTATCTGTAAAATGGGGACAATAGAACCCACCTCTGAAAATCATTGAGGAGATTAAGAGGAAGAGTATATCTGGACCAACTGGCTCCAGGCTTGGCTCGCAGTAAGCACTTGGTAGAAATGGGCCTTTCCTCGCGCAGTGCTGTCCTTTGCCTTGAACACCAGGCTGTGGGCTGCTGAGCTCTGTGGAGGTGGAGGCAGAGGTGTGGGTGGGAAGCCAGACCCAGAAAGGTAGACGGCTCTCTGCTGATGAGATGGGGTGGCAAGGAGGGCTCTTAATTAGTATCAGTGACGTACTGAGGAACCTTTGTTCCTCTAAAGACAAGAGCAGATTGTCCTTTGGCGAGGTTGCCAGAGCTTAGCCTTTGTGCCTTCTTAGGGGGTCTCATGGCCGGTATTCGGGGTGTCATGCGCCAGTGCTGGAGGCAGGACCAGGTACAGTGAGCCACGCCTTGTCAGGAAGAGGCGGCAGCCCCACCCAGGAAGAGAGGCTGGGCAGGCTCTGGTCTTGGCGTTGTGTTCAGGAGAAGAGAGGCAGCACTATCCCTCCTGGCTGCTTCGGGCCATGGCTTGGGGGTGGGGTGGGCTTCTCCTGGGCCAAGGAAGGCCAGCTTGGTTTCCTGCTGAGAGACCTTCTGTTTGTAGGAAAGGCTGTGTGTGCACTCGGCTTAGGGCACTGCAGCAGCTGGGGTGGAAACACACCGGAGATCCCACTCTCGCGGTAGGTGTCTGCAGAAAAGTGGTCCTGCTTGCTGCAGTGGGAGGGCAGTCTTGTCTCAGAAAGGGAAGGATCCTGTAGAACTAGGGGCCCAGGGACTCTTAGAGCATTGTGAGAATCCCAAGATGACCCCGCCTCCCAGTCTGTGCAGCTCCCTGCAGCCCCAGGTGCTGTGGCCTGGGCATGTCCAGAGCCCTTGTCCGTGAAGTGGTGAAGTTGGAGTCTGGATATGAGACCTCTGTAGTGCTCTGTTTCAGCTCGGCAGGGACAAGAAGCAGAAGGAGGTGGGGTGCTGAGCAGGTGTGGCTGAGGAGAACAGAGGAGGGAGCTTTGGGGGGCCACCTTGATGGGGTCAGATGGGTAGTAGGTGGCAGGTACCCAGTCAGTGCCTGGAGCAGTGGGAGGAAGGGTGGAGCTGGAGGTGGAGGTGGCCCTGAGAGGGACAGGCACAGCCCCACCCAGGACGAGTGGCTTCTAGCAGGCTCTGGTCTTGGGGAGGTGCTGGGAACAGGCAAATGGTACCACCTTGCCTCAGTCTTGGAATGCACGGTGCCCCTTCCACCCTGTCTCCACTTTCTCCACCCCTCTGAGATGCTTTTCTCTGAGCTCCCTTCCTCATTTGCATTGTTCCCCTCCCCCCCCCCCCCGGGGTACCAGGCCAGACTGCTGTCCACTCTCTTCTGTGGAGGGTCATCAGCCCCATTAGCATGGAGCAAACCATGACCATCCAGCCTGGGAGAGCCTGCAGTCACCCAGTAAAACACTTCAATACAAGTAGTACACTCTTGTGGTCCTCAGTCTAAGGTCACCCCACAATGCCCACTATTCCTGGGGAGACGAGGGGCATTCTGAGGTGAAAGTCTGAGGTTATAAGGGCCCCATCACACCGAGTGATGGTTTGGGAGCGGCCTTCTGGGGACCCACCACTAGGCACGAGCATATGCAGCTGCGTGTATATGCAGGTGTGTTTGGGGGACCAAAGAAACCGTCGTCTAGGCCCACCCCTTCCTCAGCTAGAATTGTCCGGGTCTATTTCTTGTCAGCCACTTTAGATTTTGATGGAACCTATTCTTATTTTAACAGGATGTTGAAAAGCCTCTGATGGGGAATTTTTGGAGCAATCTTTTCCTGTTGCTGCAGCGCTAGCTAAGGGAGCCACGGTGCAGGTGTGTAAGCTTTTGCGGCTCTGGGCCCTCTCTCCCCTCTCCTTCTCCACCTCCCTTCTTCTCCCCTGCCCCAGCACTCCCCCACCTTCCTTAGACCCTCTCCGCTGCACAGGCCCCAGCACTGGCCATCTAGAAGCTCCACAGAAGATGGTGGTCTGCACGGTCCCAGGACCCCTGGAGCCGTGGTCTCTGCGCGTGAAGAACAGATAAGAACACGGCCAGTGTCCCCAGGCACATGGGAGTTGGGATCTCCTGAGGTGGGGCTCAGAGAAGCCAAGGTGCTCACCCATCCCAGCCATGCGCAGCTGTCAGCCCTCACTCTGTTGGGGGCGTTTTGGTCTCATGGGTCCCAGGTCTGTTGCCAGCCCATTGCATGGTGGGAGGCAGCATGGCCTGGTGAGTGCAGAGTGTGGTTGGGGGAGGTTGGCATAGCCAAGGGGGGTGAAGCGCAGCATGGAACCAGACTCCACAAGCAAGGAGAGCCAGGCTTCTCCCTGGGTCCCCGCTTGGAGGTCAGCTGAGGGGCAATCAGGACTCCATCCTCCCATTCCCTGAACTGGCTGCCTGGCCCAACCTTTGCTCCAGCAGCAGGTCATGAGAGCCCCTGGGTGGTCTCGCCTTGACCACAGATCACTCGCTTACGAGGGGCCAAGTGACGGGTCTCACCGAGAGGCCGCATGAAGTTCCCCTGGGGTTTAAGCAAAGTGTGCTGCCAGCGTGGCAACTGGGGAATGGGACAGAGAAGGCTTCCTGGAAGAACTTGAGATGCGAGGCACGTGAGTGAGAACTGTCGCTCCGGGGAGGAAGAAACACAAGGAAAGTTAGGAGTGATGAGTCGTCCCTGGCTGCCTGCCTAGAGCACAGAGCCATGGGTCACCCGCCAGGGCTTGAGTCCTGGGCAGCAGAAAGAACACAAAACGGACGACACCTTTACTCGGCACAGCTGCTGTGAGGGTAGCAGGTGGTTTGTGTAAAATCTCCTATGAAGTGAGCTGTGTCGCATGAGTGGGAGCTATTTTCATCACCCTCCGAGAGTCTTTTCTAAGCCTGGGACTATTAAAACTGGGGCCGCGTAGCACCTGTCATGAGGGGCCGGGGGTGCTGAGAGGAGCACTGTTCCTAGTCTGAAGTCAGATCTATCAGAATTCTGCTCCTTCCCAGAACTGTGTTCAGTGGAGCAGGTGAGAGGGTGAGCGCCGGGCCTTAGGGCACTCTGGGCTGCTTCGGGCGCTGCAGCTGCCCAGGGCTGTCTCAGTCTCCAAGAGTGCCAGGTCAGCCAGGCAGAAAAGGCTCAAATGTCACTGTCGGCTCTGTTATTAGTGACCAATTGGGGGAGGCTTAAGGATGCACGGATGGGGATATTTATCGCCAGCTTTCTCCCAGCCCCAAGCTTGCAGTAAATTGCCTCTTATGCGATTAAGGAAAGCGGTTCCTGTCCCGAGACGCAAGCAGATGGGAGGAAGGTATAGAGGAGCCAGCTTAGCAGCCCTTAATGACAGCAGCACAATGGCAGGTGTGGAAGGAAGAGAATTCTGCCGTTCGCCTGCTGCTCGGCCCAGGGCCAGCTCTAGCGCAGGAGAATGAGCCTCAGAAAATTCCAGAATGCCCTCTCGTGACCTTCTTTTGGGTGCAGGGTTGGAGGTGATGGGGACATACAAGGCCACTGATTAACTTCTATCCAATAAATCTGATTTTGTGAGGGGGGCAACGTGTGCCAGGGATTGTGCCATCTGGAGGAAGAAGGCCCTGGTGGCCTCTGGCAGGAGTAGGAGCCACCTCAGCATCGCTGGTATAGCTGTGTGCTGCTGGGGGAACTGCTCAGAACCTCTGAGCCTCAGCTTCCCTTGTAAGGTAATAAGTGCTGCTTCTAGAGTTCTTTGGGAGACTGATAGGAAATTTAATGGAAAATATATGGCACCCTCCTTGTCCACTGTCACCATCACTCGGAAGCTGGTGCAGCTGCTGCATGGAATAAGTGTGTGAGGATGTATTTTAGTAGCTGCCAGTGTAGAACTGTGTGGGGTGTGACTGTGTGGGCCCTCCATGCTCATTAAGGTGTTCATATTTAATGAGAAATCATCAAAGGCTGTAGACCCATATCTCAGAGCTGGGTTTTAGAACAATTATGGTGGTGACAGTGAGGCAGGAAGATGAAGAAGGGTAATCAGAAGATGGGAAGACTGAGCAGGAAGGTGTTGCTGTTGTAGGGCTTAGGCTAAAGCTGCATCAGTCGGAACAAGAAAATAGATTTAGGTGCCATTTGGAGGTAGGACTGATGGCTTCTGGTGTGACTCAGGGAGATGGGGGCTGTTGGGCCCGGCTCACAGTCCAAGGTGGGTGGTGACGCCGGGCCATTTGTAGACTCATGAGGGGAAGCTGGTTTGGGAAGGGGCAGTGAGTTCAGCTCTGAGTGTGCTGATGGATGGGCTCCTGCAGTCGCCCAGAGAAGATGTCCTTGATGTAGCTGGGTTTGTCCTTGATGTTGCGGGAGCTGAGAAGAAGGTATGAGTAACTCAGACCTACTGAGCATGCACTGTGACCCAGGCAGCGTTTCTGCGGTATCTCTCTCATTTGGTGTCGAACTGAGAATTCATTTCCAAAAAATGGAAAGTTACAGACATTAATGTGACTGTCTGAGAGGGACAAGATTAGCTGAGGCTCAGATTTTTTAGACCAGCTGCCCGTGTGTGACATCTAACTCATGCCAATGTTTATGCAGGCTTAGAGGTTTGCTGGGATACAAGGGGTCACCTGGCCCAATCTTAATCTTCCGTGGGACTGGGACTGAAAATATTGACAGAAGATCTGGGCATGGGTAGAAGATGAGGTCTTCTCTTTGTGCATATGTGATTTTCCTAGACTTCTTCTGGGAAAGAGAACTGGGAATGCTCTCACCCCAACAGTGCAGCGACTGGCAACTTGGTCCTGACGCACAGGTGAGGAGAAACACACCAGCATCGCGAGCATGTCTGAGATAACACTGGAATTCTGTTTGGGCTTAGGAGGAGAGCCTGGCCGCTCTTCCCATGGCACAAAATCCAGAGGGTCCTCCTCCCGCCTGGCCGCCTGTCATTGTACCAGCCTCCCATTCTCTCGGGCTCTCACAGTCCGCCAAGGTTGTCCCGGACAGAGTGAGCTTTAATGAAGAGCAATCGGGCTGGCTGAGGCAGGGTGAGTCCAAAGTCACTATAAATCCTGTGCCTGCTGATTATCAGCCTTGCAACCTGGGCCAGAGTCTGCCCTGTGCTCATTAGTGGTGGGAGAGGGATCCTTCCATCGATCCAGCGAGGCCTGGATGCCAGGAAGACACCGATAAGTGAGCCCGTGAAGAGCCCATCCATTCTTGCCTGAGGTCACCTGGAGGTGGACTGCACTGGGATAGCTCAGCAGTGTGGCTCTGTGGTGGCGATGGGATGGAGCAGAAAGGAGCTGCCCCGTGTGTCATCTCAGCCTGTGGTCAGGGGGCGTGGGCCAGCACAGCTCCCTGCTGTTGTGACTTCCTGTCTGGAATAGGCAGGGCCTTCACTGAAGCAGCCGAAGAGGAGGATGGGGGCATCAGGGAAGGAGGAAGTGGTACTAAAGAGCAGGGATAGAGCTATGTGGAGGCAAATGCCTTGTTAGCCCCCGAGGGAGCTGCAGGTCAGGCCCTGAGCGGTGTGTCCCTGTAGCCCCCTGAAAGGCACAGGCGTGGATACCACCAGGCTTTGGTGGAGGGTAGACCATGGATTGGCTGGCTCCAGGAAGCCCAGTGTCTTTTACTCCCTATTCTAAGGGCGATGGTCCCTACACCCCGCAACAAAGCCCAGAAAGGAGCAGTGTGGTGATTTGCCTGCTGCTCAGCTGTGTGCCCTCTGGCCTGACTCTGTCCTTCCCTGAAGCTTGGGTTCCTCTTCTACATAATATAGTCTAGACCTGGAGTTAACCTGTCAGCCCCTCCCTCCCAAGTCTAATGTTTTATGTTTTAATTTATCTGAAGTCCTATTTTGGGGGTTTTCATGGTGCAAATGATAAAACAGAGACACAAAGAAATAAGTGCAAATCTTTTAAAGACTCAATCTCTTTGGGCAAGATCTATTTCTGAACATTTTTTTCAAGCAAACACCCTAAAATAATCATTTTATGTGACTGTAGACCTTATCAGTCAGAGTACTTCTAAAACTTCTACATGCATAAGAGTTACCTGCAGAATGAGCTTTGATGTTACTTCCTGAGCTCCAACTCACAGATTCTGAGGTGGTGTGGCCTTCCTTGGACCAAGTAATCTGCATTTTAATGGGGAGTTATGGGAGCTGCTGAGACAGCCAGTGAGAACATGGGGGCGTGGGGTGGTTCTGGACTATCCAAGGCAGAGCGTGCAAACAGCATGGAACTTGAGAACTGGGTGCTCTCTAGTTTTGGCCCTCAAGGTCATTGTGTCCTTGAAGCAGTTTTTGTCTCTTCCTAATTTTGCCTGGTTTTCCCAATAGCACAGTAAAGGCATTGCACGAAGTCAGCGGAAGCGCTTGTGTCAAGTTTGTGCCACCCTTTCATCTGAGGACTCTTACTTGGCGCCCCATTGTCTAAAAATAGGTAGAGGCAGAGCTGAGGTACAGCTGGAGGACAGAATTCTGTCCTGAAGTTGAGTCCAGGGTTTCTCTGGGTTGTGTCCAAGATATAGCTTTGGTGGCCTGTGGGGGGCTGTGAAGGACAGCACAGCTATGTCTCACGTGATCAGGACGAACACAAACCCAGTACCCCATGACACTGTGCGGCTGAGGAAGACTGTCCCCAAGCACGAGGTCCTTCTACTCCCTCTCTAATGCTGCGCCGAGAGCCAGTTCGAATCTGGTACTTAGAGAGAAATCTTTGTGAGGCTGCAGAAGTCGTTCCCAGTTGGAAATAGATCAGACTGGTGCTGTGTTCTGAACCTCTCCCCTCTTGGAGACCAAGCACAATCAACTCTTAATTATCTTTGCTCATGGAGAGGAGTCAGGGTGGGAATAATCCAAATGATGGACAATCCAAAATAACGAACAATCTCAAGTAACATTTATTTTTGACTTTGGAATGCATTTTCGTATTCATGTTTGAATATGGATGTATTGGATGTTCTTGGAATTGTTAATACTTTTTAAAGCAGAATACAAACTACATAACCCTTCTCATCTCTGATGCAGCTGGTAAAGAAAACCAGCTTGGTCCTGGCCCAGTGCTAATGTTGGCCGCGCCCTCCTTCCCCAGCGTGGCTGTCTTTCTGGCTCACACCTTTCCTAGGCGGGGATGGGGACATTAACTGGTTTTTGCCTTTAAAGAACTTTCATTCCCTTTGGGCCTCATGCAAATAAGAGCAAAATAAGAAGCTGTGAAATGTTAGCAAAGGACTTCATTAAGCAATCTTGGTGATAGCATTTGCCAAGAATGGGGACAATTTGCCAACAGATAATTGAGAACTGACTATATATGTGTCCTAATTAAAAAAAGTGATTCTTCTCACTGCCCTGGGACTCTGGGCTGGTCTTCCAGTTGGTTTGGGATATTAACCACAGCTAACTTTTGTATACAGTTTATTCTTCACAAAGCACTTCACATACGTTTTCTTACTTAATCTACTCTCATAGCACCCCGTGGAGAAGTCTTGATGGTCTCCCTGAGATAGAGGCCCGGATGCAATGGCGAAGGCTCGAATCACACTGCTCTGCTCGCAGGCCCTCCTCCCACCCAGCATTCTTCACCTTGACTCTGCTACTTTTGTCACCACCAAATGGGGGTCTGGCAAGGGTTCTGAGCAGAACACTGAAGCAAAGAAGGCAAAACTAACTGGCAACAACACCCCTTTCATCAAGGAGAGATTTTGTGCTAGACACACTTGGGGAGGAGAAAGGGGTCTGTGGACTCCTGAAGGAGTCCAGGATGAGAGGAGGTTTTTGTTTCCTTTTCAGGGACTCAGATAGAGTGAGGGGCGGATGGCCTGTCAGGGGCAGAAGCAGGAGTCAACCCCCGCCAGGACAGCAATTCACAACAACCCTGAGAGACAGGGAGAGAGCCTTTCTCATTTTATAGGTCAGGACAGGGAAGCTTGGGAGGTTAAGCAAATGGTCTGGGGTCACAGGATTGTAGGCCTTGGACCTGAGCCACCACACTCTGCTTTTGGCCTTTGTTTACACAGCGGTACTGGGTCAGCACAGGGTTTGTTCTGTGTAGTTTTCTCCTTAGGAAAGAAACTGCAGTGCTCCCTAAGTGCCGCCAGTGGTTTTCCTTAAGCAGGGAGCCGAGGGATACCTGGGGCTTCCCGGCCCCCCTGTGCACAGCTCTGCCCTACGTCTCGACCAGAGAAACCTTCTAGACTCCCACAGAGCCTTGAGGCTGAGATCAGCACAGTGAGCTGTACCTTAGGGTGAACCGTCTCTGCACCCTGTCCGAGAAAGAGCTGTTTTTAACCCTACCCTGGTGCATCCCCACACAAAGGTCTGAATAGCTTTTTTAGCTTAGCCCCGGCTCTGTGAATAATGACTTCCATTCCCCGCATTGCTAAAGCCTTGGGCCTTCGCAGCAGTCACTGTGGTGCTGAGCAGCTTATTTGTTGTGAGGCGACCCAAGAAGGACCAGCTGGTGCTGGCTGGCCCTTCTGCTGGGCGCGGGTCAGGGCGCAGTGGGCTGCCACCACCTTGGGAGATGGGGCTCCACTCCTACCTGCCTGGGGACAGCTCTAGCTTCAGGCTGCCGCATCCCTGGAGACGCCGATGGCTTCTCTAATAGGAGAGGTGCTCACAGCTTCACTGGAGAGAACAGAACAGCTTTCAAACCTCCTCCCCTAAACGCAGCAATATTTGGTAACACTGGGCGTCTTGGGGAGAGAATTCATGTCTGTAATTAGTTACTGTATATCACTGCTAGTACTCTGCTCAGGATTTACTGGGCAAATACCGTTTAACTGCACAATAACTACAGGTCCTTGCTGCTTATTGGGTAATTTACTAAGGCTGGGAGAATGGGGCAGGAGGGACGCTGAATAGGAGGTATTGTAGCCCCTTGAATCAAACTTTATGAGTTTGAGTTTGGCAGGGAGGCGGCTGCTTGGAGCCAGCTCTTGCGGTTTTGTTTTGCAGAGTTGGCTGGGAGTAGCTTCCTTCCTTTTATTCATTATAGGAGCAGAGTTCTGGGATTGAGGCTGTGGAGGCTGCCTGGAGTTGTGGGGTGGTTGGGAGGGAGAGGGTCTTTGACAGTAGGGGTCCAGGCTGCTTGTGGGGCCCCTTCCTGTGTCTGGGCCAGCGGGTGGGGAACGTGGGGCCGCCCTTGGCTGGCCGTGTCCGCAAAGTCGGGGAGCACTCTCTTTGCTCCCAAGCGCAAGCGTTGCTCGGGGAAGCAGCCATTCCTGGACACTTGGCCAGCATTCCCAGCCCTAATCTGCTTGAGCAAAGTCTATTTTTGTTTGGCCGGGTGCTCTCTAAACTCCTCTAACCTATTTAGGCCACAAAGAGGGGAAGAGACACAATAATGAAAAACTTAACGTGCAACATTGCCTTACGCAATCTAATAAATTACTTGGTAGCCGGCTGCCAGCTCAGACTAAGCCCAATATTGCCTGCAGTAATTATTTGGATCAAATGCAGTTTATCTGCTTCATATTTGTGCTTCTGTGCTCAGTGGTAACTTATAAATGTCATTGTGGTGTTTATTTGTTATAATGAAACTTAATGGCATTGGAAGCTAGGAGCAGAGCTGGTGGGGCGGCAGGTTTAAAACAATCTCTTCATCTCTGGAGAAGGAATGAGCCGAGATAACACGGAGCTGCCCTACAGGGAGGAGATTTACAGGGCCGGTTGTGTCCTCTGCTGTGCGGTAGTGTGCTGGAGAGAGTCGGGAGCAACGAGACGGTCGCGCAAGGGGAGTCGTTCTTGCCTCCAGGGACGGTGGTCAGGAGCAGGAGGAGCAGGAGCCAGAAGTCCCGGGCTGTGCTGAACCCAGCGCCGCCCCATCTGTTCTCCCTCTTCTCAGGGCTTTGGAGGGGTGGGAGGTGTTTAATCTTCCTACCTCCTGATGGCTGGCTCAGATAAGTGATGCGCACTGCCAGGGCCCTGGGAGGCAGAGGCCTTGATGGATGGAGATGGCAACGAAAACTCCAGGCTGACTGTATGGGGGGCAGTGAGGGGAGGCCTGAGAGGAGACGGGGAGGGGTTGGAGGGCACAGGAAGGGGGTCCTTGAGGATCTGGGAGGGAGGAGGGCAGGGCAGGGCTCGCCTCTCCAGCTCAGGAGGGTGCGCTGATGCTCAGACCAGGGAAGAGCTGGCGGGGTTGGGAGGCACGGCGTCTCATGGACTTGCAGTCACCCCACGGGCAAAGATGGCTGTTTAGTATATAACGCAGAGGTTTTGGCTTCTTACAGCTCTAGGCTCTGCCATTTAGCTTTTTCTCGTTCCTGAATTTTAATTCCTTACTTGGACAGAGGGATACCTCTCAGGATTGTGGTGACAATCACATGAGGTGATATGTGTCTAGTGATGCTTGTGGTGTGTGTCTCACTGTAAGTGTTACGTAAGTGTCTGGATGGGGGGCAGTGACTGTCACATCACAGATGTTCCATCAATGTTGGTCAATGAATAATGACGCCTCCCCTTCGGGTGCATTGTACAACCCCTTCCGAACACCCGGGCTTAGACTTGGACCTTGCAATATTCAGGGCTGATTTTCTCATCCTCATTTTACAGTGTGAAAGTGGAGGCCCAGCACGCCCATGGTAAGTTGCCCAACACTGGCATGTGGAGTGGGCACTGTGTGGCAGGACAGGGCTCTTCACCAGCTCCAGGAGGCTGAGCCCATCCATTCAGACCAGCAGCTCCTGCTCCCTGCAGACCAGGATAGGGCCTGTGGTGGCTCCCCCAGCATAGCACGGAGGACGGTGAGTGGGGCTCTTCCTGACCATGTCATCTTAGCCACACACTCATGAAATATT
>NDGN011312267.1:0-14770 GCA_002564285.1 Tympanoctomys barrerae
ACACTCACGGGGCCTGGGCTAGGACTGGATCTGGGGGTTCCCAGAACGCGGCAAAAATTCCTATTCAGTGGGTGGGGTGGGCGGTTACTATAGAGTCGGGGGGCATTCCAAGGGTGTGGAAGTGGGTCTCCCACACGCTGCGCCTGGGCTGGGACCAGTAGTTCCCGCAGGTGCAGGGTATCTGGAAGTTCTCCCACACACTCACCAGGCCCGGGCTAGAACTGCGTTTGGGGGTTCTTGGAATGTAGCAGAAATTTCTACTCAGTGGGCAGGGTGAGGGAGGTGCTACAGAGTGGTCGGGGGCATCCCAAAGCCTGGAAGAGGGTCTCACCCATGCTGTGCCTGGGCTGGGACCAGTAGGTCCCATGGGAGTAGGGTAGCGGGAAGCTCTCCCACACACTCACGGGGCCAGGGCTAGAACTGGGTCTGAGGGTTCCCAGAATGCAGCAGAAATTCCTACTTGGTGGGTGGAGTGGGGGAGGTGCTGTGGAGTGGTGGGGGGCATCCCAAGGGGGTGGAAGAGGGTCTCACCCACGCTGCGCCTGGGCTGGACCAGTAGGTCTTGCCGGCGCAGGGTAGCTGGAAGATCTCCCACCTTGAGTGCTTTATTTTTTAAAAATTAAGATTTCTGCATGTCTGGGGCTTGAGCCAAGGATTCAATGGCTTTTCTACTCTGCAGAGAAATACTGTCAAAGCTATGCCCGGCTCTTAACATCTTATCTTTTAAACTTCTTTAAGGGCTCGGTATCTTGGATGATCCTAGGTAATAATATCCTAGGTAGATATTATTAGGATATCCATGATCAGTTTTGCTAACAATTCTAGAGAAATCACAGAGCACTGTTACTGACTCACTGCCTCAGGTTAAATCCCCAAAAGCAAATTGGCTGTCAACTAACTTTCAGAAAGTGAAATAAAAAATCATTCTTTTTATGAGTTACAGCCAGAAAACCTTTTGGTAAAGTTGAAGAATCAATTAAAAAACCCTACCTAATGTCATCCTGTAAATGTTTACTGTAAGACAGACATCTTCCCATTGAAAAGAAGAATTTGTGTACTAAGCCAGGAATTTACTAAGTCCTTGCTATTCTAAGTTAAACAATTCATGAAAAACTAGAGTGTTTCAAAAGGGGAGACCATTTCTTAAGTATTTAGGAACTGATATATTGTTTCACCTGTTTCAAATAACAAATGAGGTCCATGGCATTCTAGAAAATCTGTGAGTTAACTGTTTATTTGTTTATATATCTAACGTTTAACTAAATTAGATTGTATCTGAAAATCGTGGTATCTCTCTGATAATCTAGCATGTGCAAAAGACAAAATGGTTCCACTTCCCCCAGAATTGAGAGCTATGCCTGAACAAAGCCAGTCAAATGGTTTGGTGCTGGAGATATGTGCCATGGAACGAGATACAGCCTATGAAAACAGTCCTTCCGAAAAGTCATGGCTGAACTCTAAGGACCTAGATTCTTTTAATGCAAACATTCTGTGGAACTTCAGAGATGGGGGCAGCCTCCTTCAGATCAACTAAAGCAAGCTTGTTTATGTGAAGTCAACGTGGAAACAGAGTTCAGAGGTACGTTTTGCTTTCTTTGTACCTGGGGCAGTCACTGAACTTCATCCAAAGCTGGAGCAGAATCAGCACTGCGAGAGAGCGTTAGGGGAGAGCGAGAGCGAGAGCGAGAGCGAGAGCACTACATGAAAAGGCTTCATGAACTGCAGAGCATCAGACAGAAAAGGAACTCACAACGTAGTTCTCAGCACAAAGTATGGTTGTGTTGTTGGTTAACAAATAGCAGCATAGTGTAATTTCTCAGCCTACATCTCATTCTTTTGGCAAACATTCCTTTGATTTAAACACTGACCCTATGTTTTAGGTATATGAAAGGTTTAATGTTGTATGGGTGAGCTACAACTTTTTTTTCCACTTTTCTAAAGGAAGGCATATAGATTGTTTTTAGCTGTTCATTGTGACTAGATTTTTTTTTTTCAGAACCAGGGAGAACTCAGGCCCTTGAGCTTGCCAGAGAAGCGCTTATTCTACTGAGCCATCTCCCCAGCCCCTGTAACCAGATTTTCGACAAACGTCTTTGCACATTTGCTTGTGCACAGGTGGCCAGGTTTCTGCAGGGTTTGTATTAGAAGTGGATTGGCTGGGTGAAAGGACACTTTCTTTTCCATCAATTTTGCTAAGTTAATGCCAATTTTGTCTTCAAATTAGAAAAAATTATACAAGAACTGCAATTGCATTACTTTGATGTTGAGTGTCCGAATTTAGAGTAATTTTTTGTTATTGCTGGTCAAGTTTTACATGTCTTTATATATTGGCTCTTGGACTATATTCTCCTATGAATTGCTTGTTAATATCTTCCCCCCATTTTAAAAATAATTCAAATTATTAATTAATTTATTAATTTGGTACCAGGGCTTAGACGCGAAGTGACCCTCCTGTCTAAGCCTCCCCTGTGCTGGGATTATGGGTATGCACCACCATGCCCAGTTTCAATATGGCATGCCCCTTCCATGGCTGGCATGGCATGTAGTACTGGTGATTGAACCCCAGTCCTTGCATTTGCCAGGCAGGTGCCAAGACCATCTAGCTATCTCCACAGCCTGCTTACCTCCAGTTTTATAGATGTCAAGGGCTAATTTTGGGATCAGTATGTTTATAGCTATGAATAACAGCTACCCTCATGGAACTTATTTTGTAGCAAGAGAAGAACTTAACAAACAAGTACTTTTTATACTATGAAAAAGGCCTAATGTGTGCTAGAAAAAAGACAAAGAAGAATGAAATAAAGGGTGTGGGGTGAGCAGCAGAGTTCATAGGAGTAAGCACCTCGGGGTGGAATCATGAGAAGGTATAGAGCAACAAAGCCCCGGGGTGAGGCTTGGGGAGACAGAGAGAGCTGCAGAGATGAAGCCAGAGAAGGGGAAGGAGGGGGCTTGTAGCTGTCAGGCTTCAGGGGCCGTGGTAAGGCTTTGGCTTTTAGGTGAACGATATGGAGACCAGCTGAAGGGCTTGGAGGAAAAGTGTGACACGATCTGGCTTGTGTCATATACGAAGACCACTCACATTAAATGCCTGCCTGCTGTGGCTTCTAAATACCAGCCACTTGGCAAAGTCTGTCCTTCCTTCTGGGAAATCTGATCACCCAGCTGTACAGGACCTCAGGGGAGCTGGGCAAACGCTGCACTTGGATGATCAGTGTCTAGAACACGGATAAGCAGAGTGAGGGCAAGCTGGGAGCTGCACAATTTTCTTTCTGGCAGCTCTGGCTCCTCATCTGTCACCTTCGTCCCTGAGTCACTCAGGAACAAGGCTGGTGGCTCTTTGCAGTTGCCACCAGCTGTATGCCAGGCCCTGGCCCAGCTACTGTTTCAGCTTTATGTTTAATGCCTGGTGGCACAACATGTGGTAAGCACTGTCACTTTTACTGTGCAGAGTGAGGAGAGAAGACAGATCTAAGCCCCTCCTGGCTTCATTGTTCCAGAGTGACCACTGTGTGAGGTGGAGTTGGTAGATAATTTTTAAGCTAGATGTCAATGAGGATGAAATAACATGCTCCAGAGAGGTGACACTGGAGATTGCAGAAGGCAACATTAATGTTACAATATTACTTTTAAATTTTATATGATTCTCTGAAGTAACCTGCTTCTATCTTTTTTTTTTTTTGAAGTTGTCATATAATAAGAGTGAAATCACATCTTTCTTGTTTGGTTTGCTGCATAAAACAGCAACAAAAAAATGTGGGATAAATTCTAAGTCACCAAAAAGATTTATCCTCCTTGTCTAAGAAATTATAAATTTCAACTTAATATGGCAATTTGATATAATAATTCATCATCGAAATCACTATAATGGCTGGTTCTAAGTTTTGTAACTTCCTTTTTCTTTTTTCTTTCTCTCTTTTTTTTAAATTTTAGTACAGGGTCTCACTACGTAGATCAGACGCGTAGTGATCCCCCTGTTTTCAGCTTCCCAAATGCTGGGATTGCAGGCGCCCACCACAACGCCCAGTCTCAATCACAGTCTCAGTGCGCCCTGGGGGTGGTGGGGCCAGCACGGAACACCGGGGCTCGAACCCCACTCCCTGTGTCTGCCTAAGCAGGTGCTTGAATCCACTGAGCTATCTGGCCAGCCCAAAATCCATAATTTTGAACAAAAAGCAGAGAATAACAAACTATGCCTTACCTTCTATTCTGCTTGAGAATACACCAGGTAGCTGACTCTCACATACATTTGGACATTCTTTTTTCCTTCACATGATGGTAAAACACATAGTTCAATCCCTAAATGGGTTCTGTTTGAAAATTAAAGTAGCTATTAAAATATTCAAACCTTGGCTTGTTCCAAGGCAGCCTTAGCCAAGGTACGGCTTGTACATTTTCTATACCCATCCAAAGGTGGAGATAAGGTGTGTCTTTTCCCTAAACCTGGAAGTTTTAGTGCACACTGCTTTAGGTACAGTTGATTTAAAACAAAGTTCAGCCTGTAAGCAGGCGCAGGGGCTGGGGATTCAATTGAGACTGGGCGTAGTGGTGCGCGCCTGTAATCCCAGCTCTTGGGAGGCTGTAAACAGGTGATCACTCTGAGTCCAATCTAGTAGTGAGACCCTGAACACCCTGTAGACCCTTCCCTAAGAATACAAAATAAGTAAATAAAATAAAATAAAACAAAGTTCAAACAGACATAATGGAACAAACTATTCCTATGTTATAATATATAGGTAGGGACATTATCACTTCTAGTAAAAATGTACATGTCTGAGGTACTCAGGGCTCTTTGGGCTGAGGTGAGCTCCAGCATCTGGTCATTCTGCAGTCACTGTCACCCTGCCGCAGGCCAGCTTTGCCTTCTAGCTTAGTCCTCACAGGATGGTCCAGGTTCTCTTCAGTCTCAATAACTGAAGAATCCAGAAACTAAGAAGTAGGCTTGGGTCTAACTGCATCCAGTTGGAATAACCTTTTTTCCTTATTGATCATTTTTATAACAACAGCTCGAGCAAAAAGGCAAAACAAAACAGGCAAAACAAGATCTGCTTAAAAGTGACATCAGGCTGTAATCCTTTCAAAACCCCACTTTTATACTAGAGAACTAAATCAGAAAATAAAAATAATGCCCTAGCACATTTCCCTTTTGAGAAATTCAGCCTGAGACAAATAATGAGCAATTTTCAGTACTTGTGTAGAAAAACATTCACCTCTGTAGGAAAGTTTATTTTATTTTCTGGACCAAATAGTTTAATTTTCCCTTCTAGTACATGAAGTTTAACTGGAAGTGTTAGTTGTCTCTATTCATTTAATAATATTTCTGTATAAAAATCTGAAAGGACCAACTTAGGTTCCTAAGTTAGTCTAGTAGCTTCTCTCTGGCATGAGCAACAATGTTCATTAACTTGTTTAAGATGGTAAAGAGTTAACTCCAGACAGAGTTCATAAGGCGACCTTCTCCTCCCCCCTTCACTTGATGAAAATACGCTCCTGTGAAGTGAATTCTGAAACTGAATCCGTTGAACTTGCTCAGCATTTGGTACCAGATTTGTGCTGTGACATTCAAACTTCTGCCATGGCCATTGCAATGTAAATAGGAAATTCTAAATGTGATTTGAATTGCCCTTTGGGGAGTTTTACAGTGAAAGACGGTGCATTTCCAAGGTAGCGGATAGTTAATATGGAGCGAGCCTCGGCGGGCGTGCTGCTGCAGACTGTTCTGCTTCAGAGCGCAAGTTCACAGGAAACTCTGCACGCCTTCAACTGGACCGAGGGAATTTGGCGGTTGACATAGCCATATATAGTTTTGAAATATTTTCTCTTGTTAGTGATGTTTTAGATTAGCCCAAGAGCACAACCACCCTCATTATTCACAGGGCGATTCGGTTTTGAGGGGACAGCCCGCCTGCGTGCAGAGATCCTAGCTGAGAGATCGGCATAAGCAATGACTGTTTCTTAGGAAGCAACAAGATTTCGCAATTATTAGAAGCCAGCATCTCACATCACTGAGGCATTCTTGCGCTACCAAATGTGCTGTCCTAGCAAGCAGGCGTGCTCCACATTTACCAATGAAAAGCGACCAAGTAGGTGGGCTGCGGTGTACACAGAAAATGAAATTAGAATGTGTCAAGATGTTCCGAGGATTTTCAAAGAAATATAGTGAATGGCTTTGACTTACACACATTTTGTGGTATTGCTTGAGACAAACCATTCTGTTCCTGTACAAACGTACATGTTGAGGCAGGCAAAATGTGGACCTAGGTAGCTGTGGAAGTGCATTGTGACATTGTCCACTAGGGGGCGATGGCTCCCGCACTTATTGTGAGTGGAGGAAGCATCCAGGAAAAAACAAAACAAAACAAAAACAAAAAATACAATCTTTAATTTTTTAATAATCCCCCCATAAACGACACCTTGATTATTTTTCAAGTATTTTACTATTTAAATAAATGCTGTAGTAAAGAGGGGCCTCTTTCTTCATACTTTTTTCTGTAAGTTAAAATCCCCAGATACATAATTGCCAGACTTGTCGGTTCAAAAATATAATCGCCTTTGCAAACTGTGTGTGTGTCCCGCAGCCAACGATGCCACTTACTCTCCTGCACAGCAATGCGCGGGACTGTGCGCTGCGGCACTGCCTGTGTCAACCCTTGTCACCATTCCAAAGCTATGAAAAAATAGTACCATCATAGACGCTTTTTAAAACTTCTGGGTCTAAACTGACTTGCACTGATGAATTAACTAATTCAATTTAATATTTTGAAGCTTGTAGAAATTTGCCTTGTAGCACAAACATCAGACAAGGCATTTGGAAAGGCTGACCTCGTGTCTATGAACTAGGGGTGATAACATAGTTCTATATCTAAAAAATACTACTTTCCCCAATACTTTTATGCAATAAAAAATGTTTGATCTTTAGCAAAACTCTGCTAGGTAAGCTGGATATATGTTATTTTTATCATACAGATGGGAACAAATCCTTGGAAAATGTTCTTTTTCTAACACTGATTGCTATTATAATCTGATATCAATTTTTAAAATTTTACTACAGAATCTTGACGTTTCTAATCTGAATTTTGTTTAGCCTTATACGCCTGTTTCTCCCTTTCTTTTTAGAGGTTATCACAATTTTCCTGTTCTTTTCTTTGCATTCTAGACTCTAGCACCTCCACTTTCCTCTCAGATTTTAGCAAACAAAAACAAAATGCCTAGAAATGAAATGTCAAGTATTTTTTTTCCATTTGCATCCCTCGGTTAAATATACACTGACGACTGGGCACTATGACACACGCCTGTAATCCCAGTGCAGGGGAGGCTGAGACGGGAGGGTCACTATGAGTCCGGGCTGTGCAGTGAGACGCTGTACCACATACATTGTATATACACTGAAAGTAGCAGGTTGAAAATAATTACAATAAAAGTTGACTGATTCTTTTGTTCATTCCTTGGAAGGAAAACTGACGACCTTTTTTGTGTGACAGGCACATATGGATGACCAGAAAGTAGCCCACCAAAGGCCAACCACCCTTAAGATTTAGGGGTGTGTGTGTGTGTGTGTGTGTGTGTGTGTGTGTGGTACCGGGGATTGAACTCAGGACCTTGTGCTTGCCAGACAAACACTTATTCTACTGGGCTATCTCCCTGGCCCCAACCACCCTTAAGAAATAGCCAAGCAGGCCAGGCTTGTGGACCGCTGCACCACCTCTCTGGCCACGTCCCCGTCCTCCCTCCAACCCACCCAGTTCTATTTGACTTTGCCCCAGTAATTTCCCCAGGGAGGAAGATGTTCTAAACTATTGGTTAAACTAACAAGGTACAGCGAGTCATATAATACAAGAAATTCGGACTCAAAAGAGAGCGTATCTCCTGGGGATACTTTAGGGAACGAGGCACAGATGCACAGAATATTTTCAAGCACAGAATATTCACCACTGCTTTCTATGCTAACAAACATGGTCCGGCTCCAGCCTGCATAAGAACGAAACTCAGAATGATGAGGAGAGGTTAGGTGTCGTCAAGTATCACTGCTTCTTTTTAACATAATGGCTCATTTATTTTTCTGTGGGTATATTGTTATTTTGTTTTGTGGTTGCCCACACATCAAGCTTTAGAAAGAAAATGTTTTAAATGTATTCTAGTGGCTTTTGGGTATGGCAATTGTCATGATTTGGGGCTTTGTAAGGGAACAATATAATAGAGGACACATTTTGTAAGATTGTTTTATGATGAATCACCCAAAGAATCATAAAGAAGAATGCAAAAAATCTGTCCACACACTAAAGACCAAAGAATCCAGCTAAGAACCTGGATCCTAACATCCAGCATGAGTCCAGCTGAAAACCTAGAGCCCGTAACAACGCATCCCACAAGTCCTGCTGGAGGCCTAGAGTCCACAGCAGTGTCATGCAGCCGTGCTTCGTGGGTCTATGCTGGGAAAGCCCACAGGTCAGTCATGGAAGTTAGAAAGTCTGTGCCAGGAGGATGAGGGATCTGTGCCAACAGGCTCAGGGATCTGAACTGGAGCTAAGGAGCAACACAGAAGCACCATTGCTCCCCCAAAAGTAGCACAGCTGCCCTCAGCAGCAGAGATGCCCTGAGCTCCTCTAGTGATAAGGAAAGCTGAGCGCACAGCAGGAAAGCCAGTGAGACAAGCTTCTCTAGGAGGCTGAGCAGAGCACCATCTTGCCCTCCAGATCCAAAAAGCGATGCTCCAAGTGAGGAACAGAGCTCCCTCAAAGTGAACCGTAGTCATCCTCAATGACAAGGAGGTCCTAAGCTCCTTTCCAAGTTCATCAGGAAAGCCAGCATGACAAGGCCACCCAACAGAAAAGTCCAAGAAGACCAGCAGTTTCCAACAGCTTCCAAACAGCTTCCTTTATAACCTCATCTCTTCTTCTCTAGTTCTGCCTCTTGCACTGCTGGCAAAAGCCCTCAGGTAGGCCTCCCACACCCAGGACGCTGCTAGTTCAGTTTACCTGGGTGTAACAAAATGGCCACCAGTTGGCAATCCACTACAGCAACTTTGTTCCTCTTTGGCTGATGCTAACTGGGGAGACAACCCCTCCCACCCTGTCATCTACCTCAGAAAGAAATCATCAATGAGATTCCCTGTGTTTCAGCCATGGAGACAGCTCAGTGGTCTTAATGCCTGACTGGCAAACACAAAGACCTGGGTTCAATCCCTGCTACTGCATACCAGGCTGGCCCTGAAACCCAATGTGGTGGCCCATGCCTGTAATCCCAGCTCAGGGGAGGCTAAGACAAGAGGGTGGTCTGGTGAATGAATCAATTCAGGCACTTAGACCTCTGAGATATCTCAGCAGCCTCCCACCTCAATAATTTTAAAGGAAAGAAAATCAGACTACTCAGGATAAATAAAACAACTAGGTGACTAATTCACTGCTTTCACATCTGTCAGTACTTTTGAATTACTTTTTTCTGCCAGTGATTTTGACAGCAGGTTCCCAAAGTCCTGGTAGGAGGTGCACCCATGCATTAGCACCCTTAGGTGCCCCTGTGTCCTCCTTACGTGCTTGGGTGACGCAGGAGCTCCTCATACCCTCAGGTGCATGTGAGCACCCTTTCTATCAAGCTGCGGTCTCCAGAGGCAAATGTACTCATGTTTTCTAAACAGCCAGTTTGAGCCAAGGCTTAAAGCCTTCAGATTTCACAAGAGCTTGCACTTCGGCAAAATATTAAAGAGAGATGTCTGCAGTGTTT
Organism: Tympanoctomys barrerae; assembly: GCA_002564285.1. Taxonomy (NCBI): domain Eukaryota; kingdom Metazoa; phylum Chordata; class Mammalia; order Rodentia; family Octodontidae; genus Tympanoctomys; species Tympanoctomys barrerae. Next base: position 9,718 of record NDGN011312267.1, read on the forward strand.
CTGGAATGTATCATCTTTTGCTGGAAATGCTGGATTACAAAGTACTTTCACAAGGATCCTCTAAAAGGCTCCCTTGCTGTTTGTGTGTCAAAGTAATGTTTTTTCTAAAGTGAATTTCAAAAAATTTTGTTTTGCAAGTCCAGGACTATAATGGAGACATCAAGGGAAATATTGTCTCATGTTCCAGGCTGGCAGCAGAGTTCTCTCCCCTCCCATATCTAAAAGCAAAACAATAAATAATAAATATAACCTAAAAATGTGAAGATTGATGCTCTCTATGATCAATAGGAAACATATACAACTTTTAATTTTGATTTTGTTTGTTTTTAAGAGCTGGTTTTTATGAGCTTTGTTTAAAAATCCTAAGAGTACTTTAGTTTCCACCTCTATTTTCTAGTTAAAACTCAGTGGGAAAAGTAAAGTTAGTATTATATACCAAGAACAATAATGGCCCATTATTATCTCAGCTTCCAAGTTTCCTCAATTATGGATCCATCCGCATTGTTTCATTTAAGCAACATCTAATATAATTGCAGTAACTTATGACATGATGTGTCTTAATGTACTCATGGAATTCTTCTTTGGTGATTGTATTTGGCCTGGCTTTACTTCACCGCTAACCAATCTCATCACACCTCCTTCACTCTCCAAAATTATTTGTCTTTTCTGAGACAAACTGTCTTTTTCTTCATTTTAGAAGCCGTTCTCCCATCCTCTTGCTCTAAATTATGCAAGTAAACCTAGTAAGAGAATATAATTCACTCACTTGTTTTGATTACAGTAAGGAGATCAAGATACATTGTCCATGTCACAGAACAGTTCTACAGGTTTTGTTTCATTTACAATCTTAGAAAAACTTCGTTGCCCATAACTGCTCATTTAGGAAACTCTTAAAATGAACCTAATTATTCATCAAAGTATCTGAAACCAGGACAAACTTTGTCTCTCCATATTTTATTCAACTTAATTAAGTAATGGGGTCTTTTGTCATTAGGTTCAACTTCATCTTCCAGGGAAAACCCTCTACACTTAGTTTCTAAGATGCCAGCGTTCATTTCTTGGTGGTGTTAAGGATAATTTGATTTCTGTCTTGTTCTAGTTAAGATGCTCTGGGCTTCAAGAATTTTTTGACCAGGAGTTAGAAGATAAGATCAAGTTAACAATGGTAATCTGTCTCTCTGTTTGGAAAAAAAATGACTGGTAAGCTTTGACTTGACCACTTCATGCAAAGGTTGTCAGCAAAAATGTATGAAAGTGGCCTATATTTAGAACCTCTAGTCATCCATGTCAAAGAGCCTAACAGGGCCACCAACGTAGTCATGAATAATTGGGAAGAAGGAGGTGTGGCTAAGGCACATTCATTCTGTGTCTGATTTAGACTGGATTGATTTAATCTAGGCTTAATAATATTAAAAGCTCCTCCAGTCATTCTCAGAACACAAATGAAATTGCTTTCCAATTATTAAGAAAGAATGTGACTTATTCAGGACAATAGGAAGGCACAAGTGAGAAAGCAAAGCCTTCATTCCAATCCCTTACCTTGGACCAAGGAAACTGCCACTGGGAGAGGAGAGAGCTTCACAGAGAGCTGTAATATTTTATTAGTAATTGAACTGGAGTTTGTTTTGGAGAGTTGGCAGTTTAAGGAGCTCAATTTAAGATGAGTAACTCATAAAAGTTAGAAGCCAATTTTCCTCAAGCATCTTGTTCTTATTCTTAAAAAATTCAACAAAGTAGTGAATGTAATAAGGAAACTCCTAGATATGGTCAACTTTGAGCTTTTAAAAATATCCTTAGTGTCTACCACATGATAAGCAATTGAATTAATACCTGGCAATTGAGTGTGTGTCTCAAAGTGGAAGTTTTAGTGTCTAAATGGAGGTTTTAGCTTAAAATTTTAAAAGTATTTAAAGTACAAGTGTTAAGAAAAAGGTGTTTGTTTTCACAAGCCATAAAGTAAGGAGCAGTTATTTTACAATTGAATTGACAAGAATCTACTTATACTCCTACAATTATTTGATTTTAATGAATCATGCAGCATAATACTCCTGCTCTATTTTTGCTTGTGTTACCTCTTTAACTACAGTGGAAAGAGAACTCAGTCATGGATGGCTAGGCACATATGCATCTTTGAGGTTCAGTGTTGGAGTTGGTCACCAATCCAGAAGCTCTATTAGATATTAAAATATCATTTGTTCCTGTGCATGGATCTCAATGTTGATACAAAGAACTATTTTCATTAAAAATTTAGTTTATTTGGCCTGTCAGATTTTAATCAAAATGCAAGTGTTTCTCTTCCAATAGCAAATGCAAAAAAACTCAAACAATTACTACTAGTTATGTTGCTTTTTCTTCCTATATTATATCACTGTTACCTTTTATGTCCATTTAAGTGTCTGTTTGAGTATAAATATACACACCTTACAATATTTTAGATTCAAAAGTTTCTTGCCTGCCCATGACTGGCTCTCTACCCAGTCTAGTTGTCCCATGACATATCATATGATTGTGCATTTATAGTGGGTATTATTGACAACGTTCATTATTACTCCGAAGGAGAGCTCTTGCCTCAAATACGATAGGTGTAATCACCAACTCAGGACATGGTGAAGGGTGTGCTTTTTTTGTGCATTCTTTCTGTCCTTTAAATTCTGTAGATCTGGGGGCTGGGAGTTGGCTCAGTTGTGTAAGTACATGCCTGGCAAGCACAAGGTTCTAAGTTCAATCCCCAGTGCCACAATAGATAGATAGATAGATAGATAGATAGATAGATAGATAGATTAAATTCTATAGATCTGAAGGAAAGGAGTTATTGGTGGTATAGCATCTCAAACTTAATTTTTTTCATAGGGTAACAGAAAATCATCAGATTTAGCCTAGCAGTAGTTATCATGGTTTTGAATATATCATAGCCAACTTATATAAATATATACTTTCAATATATACTTATACTAAAATAAAGTGCAAAGGACTCATTACTAGAAATGCCTTTTTGTTCATTTTCAAATAAGAATTATTTGAAACTTAAAACTAATGGAGCTATAGAAATGACAACATCCAATGTAGGCCTTCCCCCGTGCACCAAACTGTGCACCTTCCCCCGTTAGCATAGATACCTTTGGGAAGCAGTGCAGTGGGATTGTAGGCAGCTGAGTTAGATAGAAATATTATAGGCAGTCAGAGAGGACTAGGCCCTAGAAGGAGATAGTACGGAAGACAAGATATTCTGTAACTGTGGGAGAGACAGGCACTCCTGTGAGACCAGACTTCAAGACAAAAGATAAAACAAATGCAGCCACATACTCCTGAGGGATGGGCATCTGGGATTGACGTTCTAGTAGGTATCAATCACCTTCAAAAAGTGAACTAACCCAGCCTCATACAAGAAAAGCCCTGGCTGTATATTCACACTCACTTGCTAAGTGCCTGGCTTCCTCATGTGATCCTGATTTAATGGTTTTACATGAGCAATTATAGTTGTCATCTTATGGTTGAACCATAGCTTTGTCCCAGCTCATGCTCACAATGTGAGTTTCCATGTTTTCCACCTTAGACCTGCCTCACTACGTGGTTTCACTCAATAAAAATTCCCTAGAAAAGGCAGATTCCTTGGCAACCTACTCAGGTCCCCTTCTGTCCCTCTCAGACAGTAGCTTTCTTTCCTTTAATAAATATATTCTGTTCTCAACTTCTGTTGTTCCTAAAATGCATTCTTCCATTTTAAAGAACACAAAATTGTCCCATCTATCTTTCTGTTGGGAGTTTCATACCCCATATCACCATCATTTAAAAAAAAATTGTTGCAAGCAAAAGACCTGATGATGATTTTCTTCTATAAAATGAAAATAATAGTCATTCCTCAGGAGCTGATTTGTTGATCAAGCGAGATAATTCAGATAGTGTTTAGAACAGTATCTGAGATCTGGTATGTCATCAGAAAATATGTGACCCTTTCCTCAAGACTCTGTGGAATTTAGTCTCTGAACCTGGTATCTGAACAGTTGTACTTTTTTATTTTGCTTTCACTCTCTTCTCTCTCTCTCTCACCCTCTTTTTCCCTTTTGGAGTCCCTACATTTTGAAGATCCTGAAGACTATATTCCTAACCACAAATGTTTTAACTGTTACTTTTTAAAATCTTCTATTAGCTGACAAAAAACAAAGACAAAAGTTTAAAACTGGACGTAGATAAATTAACCTTTGATTTTATGGATGGTCATATAATCTGTCTGCAATGTATTGACACGTTACTTTCAGGCTGGGAATTTGGTCAGTGACGCAGTGCATGCCTGGGAAGAAAAAGGTGCTGAGTTCAATTTCTGGAACCAAAAACATAAAAGTTACTTTCTAAGATTTAGCTCATTGCTTGGCTTTTGTCTAGAGCGTTAGTGAGGAAGAATGTGGTTGGTATTTATTAGTGTTACACATCTGGAGACTGGGGACCACCAAGTTCCACAAAAGGGAAACCGAACATCCTCACTGCCTTGGGGCAGTGCCACACCAACAATGGCACAGGACGCCCTTTGTGGAAAGGAATAGTATCACTTTGAACTCATCGAGGAAACACTGTGAATATTGCCTCAGGGAGTGCCCTACTGGTCACATACCAGAAAGCAAATCAGGAGAATTAAGCAAGAAAGGCTTGCTTTGGGTGTTTATGTGCCCCGGGAGGTTGCCTCCTTCCCATCCGCAGGCTCACCTTGCTCCCCTGCTCCTGAGCCCACAGAGTACAGGCATCCTAAAGCTCTCTCAGTGCCTTGGCCCTGTCCAGCTGCTTAGGTAAGCTGATGAGGTTTGCTATCAAAAACATAAGACTACCAACCTTCTAATTCACATTGCCTACTTATTGCACTTTGAAGCCAATGTTTCAAATCTTTTAAGCTTATTTTTAACTGTGACCTTTAGAGGATCACCTGGGTAACTCCCCTTAAAAGAGGAGCAGGGGCCAGGGAGATGGCTCAGTGGAACATGCGCTTCCCTGACAAGCGCAGCACCTATGATATTCAAATAACGGAATTTACCCAAAAAAAGGGTATACAGATGAATGTCCATTT
>NDGN011312273.1:0-34418 GCA_002564285.1 Tympanoctomys barrerae
TCACACGGTGGGCGGGGGAGCAAAGGAGCAGTCGCCATCTTGGAGCGGTCCCCGACATTAGGGATTGAATTTAGGACCATCCTCCTAAATTACCTTCCAACCATTTTACTTTCTTCTCCTTTTCCTTCTCATTCTTTTTGTTTGTGTTTTTGTTTTAAACTTTGAAACAGGCAGGAGGGACTCACACTTCTGACTCCTTCATTGCAGCCTCCGTAGTATGCGAATGACAGCTGTATACCACCATGCCTGACCCAGAGCTACACAATTATTTTAAAAAGAAAATTTTAGAAGATTGCATGTGAAATAATGTTAAGCCAAAATGCCCGATATGATCATCAGTTTAATGAATACATTCCCCTAGTTATATTTATACTCAAATGCGCTATCACCTCTTATTTATTGTTCCTGCTTCCGACTAATAGTGGCTTAGTTTTATAAATATAGAATATTGTAAAATATAAATGTAGGGAAATCATAGCATAGTCTAGTCACTGATCACAAATGGGTCAAAATATACATATTTCACTGCACTGTTGGAAAAAAGTACACACATAAAATTTCAATGATATTTGGAAGTTCAGAAACAAATCATTAAACAACAGAACCAATGTGGATATATAGGGCAAATGTGTATGTTGACTGGAGAAAAAAAGAATTACTGATTTTCTAAGATTATTAAGTAAAATGTTCGTAGCAAGTTTCCTGTGCCTAGGAAGAAGGTTCCTGTCATATCCTCTCATTGCCATCTGATGCTGCTGTTTTCTGTCTATAGAGAGGTGTGAGACTGCTACAGTTTGATGAAGTTTTAGGAGCCTGAGGTGAAGGCAGAGGAGGCTGCACCACTTGCTCATTCTCTGCTGCCATGTTGGATTTTACACGCTGCTTTATATATTGATTCAGTACATTTCTCTCCTACGGAGGTAGATTGTTATAAAAACTGCCTCTCTCCATTCTGGTTAGCTATTCTCTTAGGTATTTTTTAACTAAATGCGAAGGTGGGACATTGCAATCAATTGTCTAGGTAGGATTACCATTTCCTTTCTGAGTGGCATCTTTTGTAGGGTAAGAGAATAGAACCACAAGCCCACCACGAATGCCTCTTAAATCATCTCTACAGCAAAGAGGAAAAGCCAGCACTCAGCATTATGTTGGGATCACAAAAGTATGGTTTTAGGCGTTGGAAAGCCTATTAACAGGTTCATGCTACTTTATTATACACTTGGCTGTCTATCTTCATGTTCACTGCAGTGATGGGCTTGTCCCACAGCCCCTACCCCTCTTCTGTCTGGCTCAAGTCTGAGCCAAGTACTGTGGGCACCCATGGGGTGAACTTGGCAGCTGCAAGACCCAGATGCTGAGCTCCAATATGTAATTTTCCAGCAGTAGCAGCTGGTTGTTTGGTTGGCCTTTTATCCAGCTTATGTTGTCTGTCATGGAGGCTACAGAAAAATCTGTGAACCTGGCAAAGAGTTCATCGCCTTCTCTGCAGGGTTCTCTTGTCCATAAAAGTCACTTCCGGTTTATTTTCATTTGATATTGTTTAGTTCTCCTCAACCTTATGTCTGGATAAGGAACCTTAGAGAAAGTCTCTGAAAGTCTCCTTCCACTTTCACCCTTTCCAAATCGCCTCCATCCTGACTTCTCTGTCCAGTCGAATGCTAAATATTCCTTTCCTTGTATTGGGTGACCCTGTGTTCACTCTTGTGAACACAGGACCACTACTCACCTTTCCACAGTGAGTCAGAAAGTGTAATAAAATGATCCAGTGGCTGGTGCGCATGGGCAGGAGCCCCGTTCTGGGGATTGGCCTCTCAGGGCACTCAGCCTCTTGCAGTTTCAGGTTCTAATTTTAGACCTGGACTATCAAACTACAACTTTTTTCTTATACGCCATGATCATTGTTTGCCTCAAAGAACAAGATTATTAAAGTTCCAAAACAGGGTGAGTCTTTTAATCAAAATGTGAACACAGCTTAGATGTCTGCCTTTAATATCCTTCTGTAGCAAATGCAGAATAACTTTTCATTTATGTCTCTTTCAGACAAGATCATATGCTTTGATACAGACTATGCATTTGCTTTTCTCTTTCTTTCATGGTTTGAATATTAGCAATATTTAAAAAGTTCTCTCTTACTGAAGACTTAATAGATGAAAATTCTGTGGGAATAGTTTCTTCCCATATACAAAACTCTTGTACATTTTTTTGCCTTTTTAAATTGATAAAGTAAATAATGAACTCAAAATACCAATTACAAAGGAAATGTAAATAAATAAAGTTGGAAACTGAAACAACCACTACTGGATTGTGAAAACTAGATTTATTTGCCCTGTAATCTAATTTGGGAAAGAACAAAAATAATGTAGGCACACCGTTGTCCTTGATGTGAAAACATAACTCCCTATACAGTAAGATATGTGACATCTTTTCTTCTGACAAGTGCTTACAGTCCTGTTCATTAATTTTATCACTAACATAAACTTTTAATATGCATATGATCAGAATATAAGACTTCCAGGGCAGCTTAAAGTGACTGTAACCTGTAATTACTGTTCCTGTACTTGATTATAATAATCTGATTGCAATTATTCAGTGATTTTAATACAAGCCTCAAGCTACATAACAATAATTCAAGTGCAGTGATTGGGAACATGCTTCTGTTTGGCTGTGAAATGATGTTTTAATCCACAGTGACTCACACATTTGACTATCATTCTGTTCAGGTAATTAAAGCTCATTTATATCACCAGGTAATATAACCTTATTTTGAAACAGATTAATTAATGCAAAAATTCCATATAAATCAAAGCAGAGGATTATCATGCCTTCTTAAGAAAAATAATAAAGCAAAGATTCTTATGGTTGAGAAAAGTGACCTCCGGGCCCAGCAATCTAAAAATTGCAATTAGAGGTGGAGAGGAGGAAGAGATGGAGACAGCCAAAGGATTCAGCCTCTCTCACACATTAATGCTACCCAAAGTACTTGTACTGAGGTACAGCACTTGAGAGGTTCAAGGCCAAATGGATGATGTATAATTTATTCTGCGGAAAAGTTTCTAGAACAGAAACTCCAGGATAACACTTGACGAGGGAACAACTTCAGTTTACAAGAAGCTCCTTCAAGTGGCAAGGATAGAAGCGCGTCTTTGCCAGTGTTTTTAAGGGAGGGACCCTATAAGAGAACAGATCTTCAGGAAGAAGAAAAAGTGTTGCCTATAAAAATCCTCAGATTTCTGTTGGGTTTTGTTTTGGCATGTTGTTTTCTTTCATTTTAAAAATTAAAATTATTGAGCAATAAGACCTGATACCAAAGCAGGAAATGTACAACAGAAAACAAGGCTCCCAGACACTTGATCTAATGGTGAAGTAGTAGTTCTAAATGTGAGCTATATGGCGCAGTGAGGGGGGAGAATAATTTTAAGATACTATCTTGACCTGGAACATCAGAATTACTGGACTGCCTAAAGGGTAGAAAAGGCAGACCCAATAGACGTCCTTGAAAAATGGATCCCCAAGGCTGTTCAACTCATTCTAACTAGTGACCCACTTTGCTCGTAAAGGTGTGTAAGAATTCCAGGAAACAAAGGAGCAAGCAGACAACGGATAATACTGATTTTTAAAGTCCCCAATTGGTGAAATAACAATGAACTATCAACTCATCATGTGACAAATGAGGTACACATTAAAAAAAAAAATCTTGTCCCTTGTGATCCTAGGCCTTCACCCAGGGGAACAAGCAGGAAGAGGTCTTCTGTGCTGCCTTGTGCAAACTTCTATCATCCTCATCAGGTAAATGAGGGGACAAAGATACTTCTTTAGATGAAACATAACATGCAAAGCATAAAATCAAGGCATAGAAAGAGGCAGTCTGCTCAAGAGTTGCTTCTCAAGAGTTCCTAAAGCTCAGAAATTAAGGGAACATTTCTAAGCAACTGACCATGATCAATTGCAAGTGATTCTTTACACTATAGAAGGAATGTGGCATATGATCACCAGATGTGGTTGGCAATGTGTTTGAACCACACGCCCAAGCAAATGTACTTCCTTTCCCTTCTCAGTGTTTCTTTGAAAAATATGCTTTGCTAGCTTTTGAGTTTTGCTACCAGTGTCAAATCACTCCTTTTTGCTAAAACAATCCCAGCATATACTGTGGGTTTTTAACAGTGAATTCTTAGGAATTTATACCCTGTATGGCATAAAGTAGCAAAAGTTATCTTTTGTTGTATAAGCTATTGTCTTTAAAGCTGGAGAACAGACAAAATACATAGCTTGTAGAACTGTTGTGGAAGTAAAACAAAATCTAAGTTTTAGAAATGTGAAAGAGCTTTTAAAAGTAATTACATGGACACGTTAAATAGAAATCTAACTATATTGAGTCTTAATATATCTGATTTTAAAGAACCATATTGCTCCATAATTACAAGACCCTCAAGAAGATTCTCTTGATGTAAAAATGTTTACTGAGAAATTTAAGTCTAAACTCTGCTGCTCTCTGTGGAAACATGAAGATCCAACCCATGACCTCTCCATTCACCCCATCGTGCAAGTATTTCTGCAACTTGGAGCTCAGCTTTCCATTTATAAATATACCTGAAGGCCACATTTGGCATGGGACAGCTCTTATTAGCAGTCTGTGTGGATAGATACCCATAGGAGACCTGTAATTCTCTATAAAGGTCAGTGTATCACTCTTATTTTCAAATTTTATATGAATTCTAATCAATTTTTTTCTATATTTAAACATATACCTTTCTGCACTTTAACTACATAATTATCTCAACCTATTTTAAATTGCATGGGTTATGAGGGTTTATGCTCGTGCACTGGATTTTCATTTACAGTTTCATACAAGTTGTATTTTGAGACATCAGGCAATAGGAGTCAGTCATTAACCTCTTAACTTTTATTAATCATCCCATTTGTGACAGTCACCTTTTATTTATGAGATTTTATTACTTAAATACTGTTTAAAAATCTTAACTCACTTTTATTTTTTTATTATTTATTTATTTATTTAATTTATTTTTTGTGCAGTACCAGGGATTGAACTCAGGACCCTACACTTGCCAGGAAAGCGCTTATTCTACTGAACTAGCTCCCTGGCCCCTCACTTGTATTTTGTACTGCTACTTTATAAGCAATAAACTATTTTCTTACAAACAACCTCCCAAATTCTTTTGGAAATGATGATAATAAAGAAGGAATAAATGTATGCTAAACAATGTCAAATTCCATATTCAGTACACTTCTATATCATCTAGTTATTGATGCCTATGAAATACTTAATATTTTAAATTATGTCCTTAAGAGGGAAAATGTGATTCTTATGAATTTGCAATTCCTACTAGATGTTAGTGTTTTCAGAGTGCAGAATCTGAAATAATCCCTGTTAACCTGACATGTGACTGAATAATCTAGCAGTACTGTCCAGCAGAAGAACCTCAGGAAAGCACCAGGTACCGTCCCAGTCACAGTCCCTCAAGCCAAACCAAAAGGTTTTGCACATATTGTAATATCTTGTGTCATATGAGTGTATTGCTGAATGATCCTGTATCAGAGGCCATCCATATGCCACACCTCCATCCTAGAAGCCAGGTGTAAGAGGAGAAAAAAGCCCTATAAAATACTCTTAAAAAACATTTTAATAAAACATTAATTTTCTAAGCGTCAAATAATTTGAGTTAATTAGACTTCGTTTGCATGGGATTATATAACTGAAGTCCATTTTTTTTGAAGTGCATTTAGAGGTACACAGATTTTAGAATACAAAAAATTTTAAAAATATAAAAGTTAGAAGTCATGAGATTGACAATATAAGCTCAAGAAAAGTAGAGAATGGGTAGCCACTATCAGAACAGGAGCTGAACAAAAGCCAGAGAGAGGAGACCTATTTAAGTGAATAATTCCAGAGTCCTGTAAAAGTCTCACCTGTTTAGAGATGGAGCTTTTGGAAGGGGTCAAATCACAGAGACATTGTACTATTCAGTAGACTAGTTCCTTGATGAGTTCATAGCCAGCTGTGCAATAGGCAGGGTCACCTGGCCAGACAAGGCCGGTCATGGAAGATGTGACCCGGAAGGGATTGCTCTTCTCCCCGGGTCCTCACTTTCTCTCAGCAGCCTAGATGCCATGATGAACAAATTTCCTCCTCCATATCTTCATAGTTCTGTCTCTGTGGAACAGCTGGCCAACTGTAAGTGGAAACCACTAAAACCATAAGCCAAAAACAAACATGTCCTCATCTCAGTGGTGTTGAGTATTTTGTTCCAGTGGCAGAAAAGTGACCAAGCAGGACTTTATCCCATGACTGACTGGGATGCTACTTTGGCTCCTTTGCCAGAGCCAGGTTTCACAGGCCCACTCGTGAAAGGTTGCCCATCTGAGCTACTAGGTTTCCTGAGTGATGATCAGTTCCTGTCTGTATCTGGATAGCAATCCTCAGACACCCTTTTTTTTTTCTTTTTGTGGCATTTACTCTTAATCGATCATTTTAATAAATCATGACCATCTATGCTGATGTGAGGAAGTCAAGGTTCTGGAACAATCGGCCTTGTAAAGATAAAGAAGGAAAACAGGTGAATATGTGAAAGAGAATAAGTGCTAATTAATTGTTTTGAAGATTGCAGAGGTTGTTGACAAGTATTTACTAGTAGGTAGTGTCCAACACAGAGGGTTGCTAAATCCCCCCCCTTTTTCTTTCTTTTTTTTTTTTGGTGGTAAGGCATGTGGAGCTGGGGATCGAACCATGATATACTGCTCCTGACAGTGTTTGCATGAGCAGGCACTTAAACAACTGAGCTAATGGGAAGGCCCCCGCAATGTCTTATTATAAACCTTTAAAAAAAAATCAGTGTCCACCTACATTTTTATTTTCAATAAAATTTTTCTACATGTCTTATTGTATTGTGAGAAGCTAAAGAAAACCTGTTCAACAAGAAAAGAAAGAAGGCATTAGAATAAGAAATAGGGTTTTGGGTTCATTTTCAACTCTAAACATATTTTGGAGGCTTCTAATAGTTAAATACTACAAGAGTTCACAGAGATAGATAGATTTTTGCAGGTATAAAATAGTCTTTGTTTATAGATCTTTTAAATGATGAAAGTAGTCATATACTTCACTAATGATTATAATTATGCATTTTTAACCCAAAATTCCAAACTGATTGCATCTAGTACTCAGGCCTCCCACTAGGGACTGAAGAAATCTAAGCAAGGATTGAAAGGTTATCAGCTTTTGAATGGTGCATGATAAATTTTAGAATCAAAGGTGTCAGAAAGTTATTACTGATCACTTTTTTATCATAAAGTCTTTAAATATCTCTGGGTGGGCTTTTATACGCACAGAAGTGTATGTTAGTTACAGATCTTTCTGTAACTTCAATTCCATAGTTCTAATTCTGTGTAAAGGTTACCAGTTAACAGAGTAAAATTAAGTTTGGCAAGTGGGTGGCAAAATTACGATCTACTTTGGTATGATAACTGTCACTTCCTGATATTTACAACTCATTACTAAAGTACTATTTAGAAAATGCCAGAAATTTATCCTTGGCTCATAAAAGATTATCTCACTTGGAATGGTATCCCACACAATCACAAGATGTGACTGAACAAGGAAACGGTAGGTATGAAATAATGAAATGTTCATAGTTAAAGTTGGAGTGGTTTTATTCAAAGCTTGAAGTAATTTTCTCAAATCATATTTTCATTCAATGGAAAAGTCAGGCAAACCCAACTTTTCTGATATCTTGCTCAAGATAGATTTCATTCTTTTTTTGCCTATGTGTTTATGAAGCCTATGTGAATTAATAATGTATATCCTATCTTCCATTCAATGTAAATGAAAAATATGAACAGGAATTAATGAATAAAATATAAATATGTTTAATTTCTATTTCCTTAAAGTAATACTTATATGAAACAAGAATTTAAAAGGCCAACATAGTTTAAGTCTCTGAATTGTTTTAATTTCATTGTAAAATAAAAATTAGAAAATTATAATATAATCTTTTCTTTTAGTTTCATTGATAGCTACCACAAGCCAGGAAGTCCCTATGACAATCCCAAGACAAATGCGGAGAGTCATAACATACTAAAAGGGGAACCCATCAGATACTTTCCTTCTGAGACTAATAACTTCAGATAGTTTTATGAAAGAGACATTTGTAACTTAAAAAATAAAATAAAGTTGCTAGACTCAGTCTGCCATTATAATATACTAACCTACTCACGGCTTGAAATACTTTAAAATATTAACCTCACACAAGCCTTCTCCCCATCAAGCTTTAATAGATTGGTTTTTATTCATCTGAAGTGGCTTCAGTTTCCAATTGTGCATCAAAGTTAATGAAAGAAATGGATATAGTGCACCTACTTTACATTTCAAGGGTTTTTTTCTCAAATAATTAACTGAGGTGAGCATCTTACCGCCACTTCCACAATTGCTTTTGTCTAATGACAGTTGGTTAATATCTAGCAAAAGGAGGTTTCTGACATAACAATAAACTAGTGGTCTCAATAGTGGATCATAATGTAGGAAACCACATTTTTATTGACCACAACCACCACACACTGACATTCTGTCTTCTTCCCTTCTATTGCAAGAACAGTAGTGTGTAATATAGTCCCATTTGTTCCACGTTAGAATCTTTAGCATTGGGAGTGTATACATGCAGCTGGAATTTAATCCATTTTCAGTAATTTTTTTGCCATCTTGGCACACTTGTATGTATTTGTCTGTTTTAGGAAATTAGAGCAAATTGTTTTGAGCAGCAGAACCATTTCAAAACAGAGAACAACGGGCAAAAGTCAAAAGATCTGCATCTGCACCGTAGTACCTGACTGTATTACTATAACTGAACATCACAGAATAAGAAATGGCTACAGAATATAGATTATTTATCTCATGCTTCTGGAGACTGGGAAGTCCAAATTTCATAATCAAAATGCCAGAGTCCTGTAAGCGCCTTCTTACAGCATGACTCCATGGCAGAGGTTATCATAGGGCGAGACAGAGAAAGCATGCTAGCTTACCTGCCTCTCCTTTTTGTGAAGTAACTAGTGTCTTCTGGGGACCTCACTCTCATTAGTTCACCTAATCCTGATGATCTTCTATACAACCTACGTTCAAGTACCATTAAAATGAATAAGAAGATTAAATTCCCAATATTAACTTTAGGGGACATACTGAAACCATAGTAGTTCCCAATTAAATACCTACAAAATCATTTTAGTTTGGCAAGTTGTATTTTTTCCATTCATAAAGTGAGTATAAATGTATACCAAACAGTTTTAGGGTTAAAAAAAAGCATGGCCCTGTTGTAAAGTTTTAAATTGCATACAAGGTTAAATGCCACATTTGTATTATGGATTTAGTGTAAGTTGGTAATGGTTGATATGTTGGGTCAACTTGGGAAGTCTAAAAGCCTAACTAAATGACTCAGCAGTTCTACATCCTAGGGTGTAAAGAACATTCCCTAGGGTGGCAGCCTATGCCCTAGAATGTTGTGATGGTTGATTCATTGTGTCAACTTGAGAAGTTAGACACTTAACTAAATGGCTTAACAGGGAGCCAGGGTCCTCACTTTGTAAACAACCCGAGCTTGTTCAACAGGAGAGCTCAGAGTTGATATGAATCCTACATCTTCCCTAGGGTGGGTAGCATGCACATAATATAAAGGAGGAAAAGATGGTTGCCTCTCTCCCTTTCTTGCTCTTGTTTTTGCTGTCTTCTGCTACCATGAATTACTGTCCCTCACCATGTCCCCCTGCTTTGGAGCCAACGAATTGTAGACTGAAACCTTTACAAACTGAGCTAAATAAGCCTTTTGATCATTAATTTGGGGCATCAGGTATTTTGTCTCCACAATGAGAGTAAAATAACTAAGACAGAGCTTAAGGAAGCAAAATGGTCATTGGATGGAGAAAATTTTATTCTTCAAAGTTACACTTTGGGTTACTTTTAGCAATACTATTTTTTTGAGATAAAATGCAAAGAAAATGCTATTGAAAGGTAAGTGACATGTCCATTCACTTTTTCAATGAATGACTCCATGCGGCATGTGTTGCACGGCGCAAGTGCTCCAAAACTTCTTAGCATGGCCTCCATGATTCTATTGTGGTTCTTAAGTTATGTGGTCCTCTTCACCAACACTAGCAGTGCCTGAAAATTTCAGGAATGTAATATTTTAATTACATCCAGCCAAAAACCTACTTAGGGATTATACAGCTGGATTTTTTTTTTTTTTTGTCTTCTGGCTTTTTCTGATGCATAATCAATATTTTGGAAGACTAGTTTAAGCAGGCACTTACAACTTCTCTTTTGTAATGGCTGGAAAGTAAGTAGAGTGTTTTTGACTTTTCGCATAATAGAGTCTCTGAAAGGCCCATAGATCATGTTTACTAGGTGTGATAGAAAGTGACATCCATGATTCTAAAATTTACCATGCGCCATTTAAGCATCCTCATGGTTTAGGTTAGAGCAGATAGAGATTTGAAATAAATTTACAAAAAATAGAAACATCTCTTAACTTGCAATTACGTGAAACTATTCTCAGTACATTCCTCGTTCAGTAATCTCTGTTGGAGCCTTACTCTCTCACCATCACTCGGCAAAATAACACAAAACCATCAATGTTATAGTTATTTATGGCACAATCCAAGATAAAACCAACTGGTCTCCAGAGTTTCAGTTTCTGCTCAGCTTTGGCCTTTTTGTAGTGATTTTCCAAAAGACAATACCTGTAGCTTTGAAATGAGCATTTTTGATAGAGAGCAAGGATCAATGATAAAATTTTCTAAACTAACAAACAACAAAAGAAAGAGTTTTTGTCATTGTATCATTTGCTATTTTGAAGATGGAGATGGGGTTAGGGTAGAGGGTTTAAGCCACAGTGAAATCTCAAGCTTTTTCAGTTGAAGTGCTGACGGTTCCCAGTCTTAACACCAGAACACATTTGGACTTGGAAAAGTAATCAACATATTTGTTTTAGTGAATTAGGACTTTCATATTTGTCTTTCCACTTCAATCTAAAGACCGGTTTTACTATAGGAGAGCTTACAATGAAGAATATTAGGAAAACTGTCATGCATAATATCTTCAAGATCATTTTATACAGCTTTATCTCTCTCATAAAATACCATTTTATCATTAAAACTGTCCTAGGAACATTACTGAAAATTTTATGATGCAACTACAGGATTTTTTTTTTTGGCTCGGAATGCCCTCAGGCCAGGTTTGGCTGGCTGGAATTGTGGGGATTGAACCACAGCAACCTGAGCTGACAGCTTTGTTGAAGCAGCCACTTAAAGAACTGAGCTACGGGGCAGGCCCCTGCAATCACAGGATTTAATCCTTCAAAAAATAAATGAAACAAAACTTCACAGCTAAAAAAGTATAGATTAAGTTAAAAGATATAAAAATAATGTAAAAAATAATAAAAATAATAATGTAAAATGCTCTACTAAAAGTTTAATAAGTGCTGGCCTGATAGCTCAGCAGACTAAAGAGACTGCTTAGTCAGGGTGCACAACTGGGATTCTGTCCCTGACCTGCTGTGCTGACCCCACCCACAGGGCATGCTGAGATGGCTATTGAGAATGAGTTTGGTGGCCCATGCCTATAATCCCAACACTTGGGTGACTGAAAACAGGAGAATCACTACGAGACTGACCTGTGCAGTGAGACCCTGTAGAGTCTGTAAACCCTATCCTAAATACAGAAAAAGTTTAATAACTGATTATTTCATTTTATCTGAGTTAAGTACATTTTGGGGGGATTTTAAATGTCCAAGATAATATTATATCACTTCTATTTGACAGATTATGTTATTCTGCTTTCAGTTTCTTAAAAAAGTAGATATGGCATTTTAAAAAGAGATTTTTCAACCCCTACTATAAATAATATCCTCTGTAGTAAGGTATTAAAACTTCTATGAATAATAATATGAATTTTTGTTTATGGAATTATAACACAACTATAGATTATAATCTTAATTGTATGTTTTCTTAGCCACTTTCTTCCTAGCTGTGACAAAATATCAGACACTCTCAATTTAGAAGAGAAAGCACTTGTTCTGACCCTGTTTCATAAATTTTTCAGCCCATAGTGACCTAGCAGCAAGGACAGCATGGGCAACGGGCATGATGGAAGAAGCGCTTGTCATTTCATAGTGAGCTGGAAGCAGAAAGAGTGAAGGGAGGAGAAGGGAAGGAAGAAAAGCCTTCTAGGTCACACCCACAGTAAACCACTTCTGATCAGGTTCCACTTGCACACAGCTAGGCAGCTAGGATACCTCCACAATCCAATCACCTTTAGAAATCCTCACCTATGATCTTATGAGGCTTTGGGGGAAGATCTAGATAAAAACCACACAGTTTTCGGTTCATACACAACTAAAGAAAACAGTCATTTCAATCATTTAGTCAAAATACTTAGGTATGTAACCTCAGTATATCAGGAATAAAGGCATGGATGAAATAAGGAGCAATCCTTCATGAAAGTATTTGATTGGAAGTGTTCAGAGCAGAAGCGATTGCTAGGCTGACTTGTACACTTGCAGCCTTACAACTACAAAGCAGAACAAATCATGTTTCCGTGCAAGAGCCTCAGGCCTTGTTTGACTAGCAACAGTTTTGACTCATGCTTTGCCTTAAAGAACATGACAAGGTCAGAGACAAAACTCTGGAACACATCCAGGTCTACTTTTTCTAATTTCCAACAGATATTACTCTGTAGGTCTTAGGGCCAACAAATTGGGATTCTTAATAATTCTATGGTTTCTGAAATCATGGATTATTCTTTGTTTTTCAACTTACCTTATTTATACATTTTAAGTATTAACAATTAAGTAAGATAATAAACAAGTAAGCATTTTATGTGCTGAATTATGCTATACATTTCAGAAGTTTTTAATATAAAAGAAACAATGAGTAATACATACACATTTTTTAATTATGCTCTAATGAACTAGTAAGATTAGAAATTTCAATAGTGCAATGAGTTTTTGAATTATATGGTGAATGGTTATACTTAAAGTAGTACAGTGAAATTATTCAGTGAAATTTAAACTTAAAACAGTACACATTGCCCTTAACCCCCTCAAAATGCTCTCCTTCATTTTGAACACACTTACTCAATTATTCTTGCCACTTTCTGAAGGAGTCTTGATTTTATCTACATAGTAAAATTTCCAGATATTCAAAGCTGTTATTTCTTTTTATTGACTGTGGTCAAATCCATAAGTACTTTGAAAATCATTGTCAACTTTCACAAGGAGACATACATTCTTTTATTTTTTGTTTGTTTGTTTTTAAGAGGGTACAAAATACTATTAAATAGAAAAAGTTACAAATAATACAGAATTTAAGAAAAAAAATCATGAATTCAACATTATTTGTTTTAATGTAGAATGTTGTCTTCAAATTAGTTCAGATTACTAGAAATATGCATGCAAAACTGGAAGAAAGAATAAAGGAGAAAAAATATAATAAATTAAGAAGAGAAAAAGGAAAAGAAATTGAAGAACGACCAAAAAAAATTTTTAAGCAATAAATGCTCCTTTTTATAAGATCATTTTCATTTAAAAATTTCTACCTTATCCATGAAAATACAAATAATGCTCAATGTTGGGGGTGCCAAAACATGTTTTGAAACGTTTCCATTACACAATGTTTAAGTTAGGCTGAACATTCCTGACTCCTGAAAAATTTGTCATTTCTCTATGGTGAAATCTTCCAAATCATACTCACTCTAGGAAGCAATGACACACTAAAATGTGCTTATCTCATTTAATTGTAACTTAGTAGCTATTCATAATTTTCCCATCTCCCTATTTTCCACACTCCTGGTCCACCACCTGCTGTTCTCAGTGTTCACGGGGTCAGTGGCTTTGTGCTACACTTCTGAGTGAGATCGTAGGCTGTGTCTTTCTGTGCCTGGCTTATTTCACATAGGGTGATCATCTCTCATTCACCCAGGTTGTTGTAAATGACATAATTTATTCAATTTTATGGCCAGATAATATTCCATTGTATTTGTGCACCCTATTTTCTTTACATATTCACAGTCAACAGATACTTGGCGTTCTTGTCCACTCCTTACCTGTTGGGAATCCAGCAGCAATGAACATGGGAATACAGATGTCTTTTCTTTTTGCAATAAAGATCTTTTATTGTCTCATTAAAATATCACAGATTGGCTTTGCAATCCAGAAGCTCGTTTTTGCGGCTGGATTAACTCTTGGATCTTATTCATCTGGCTGCTGAACTGTTTCCTTTTCAGAAACATAGATAGCATCCAAACATTTTCTGATATCCTTGTTTTTGACTACTGTGGCATGCTGAATCAAAGCAGCTGAATTTGAAACAAGCTCAATGTCATTTCCTTTAAGAATTAGCTCATCCTTCTGGGCTTGAGATACTGAGCAAGCAACACCTGCCCTCATATGAACTTGGTGAATGTATTTTTCACCCAAGAAATTCCGGATTTTGACAAGAGAAACATTCTACTGAATAACAACGATGATGGAGAAGTGAGCACACACAGACGTCATCTTGTAACAGAAGCCCAGTGTGACCCCCTTGGTCGTGTTCTGTATATGGCTACAGATCACTCAGATGGTCACCAGCTCCTTTCCATTTCCCCACCATTTGTCCACCCAGAGCCTCTTGTTTTTCTTCCTAAGGAGGCTGAGTTCCACATTAACATGGTTGAAGCCCCTCCGCAGGGTTCCTCTGGGGTCCTTCACAGTAACTGTGCATCCTTGCAGAGTGATGTTGACATTTCCTGGAATGTCGACAGTCTGATTGCTAAGAATGGTCTTCATTCTTGTGAGAGATGCGGCAAAAGAGCCAGATGTCTTTTCAATAAACTAATTTTATTTGCTATGGATATGCATGCAGTAGTGGGGTTGCTGGATCATCCAATGGGTTTATGTTTAATTTGTTGAGGAAACACCATACTATTCCATGTAATAACAGAGAGCTTTATATTCCTAGTAACACTATATGACATTTAATTCCCTCCCCTCATCCCCATTATCATTTGTTACCTCCAGACCACTTGAAACAGCCCTTTTTGCTTGGAAGAGGTGATGAAGCTAAAGTTATCTCCGAATAGTTTTGATTTTCATTTCCCTGATTAGTAATGTAAAGTATTTTTACATATTTATTGGTCGTATATACATTTACTTAAATAAATATTTGGATATGTTGTCCATTTTATTGATTGTTTTTGTTATTGTCTTCATTTTCTTATACAGCAATACAGTACATATGCAGTGAATATTCAAATTTAAATATATATGGTGAATATTTAATTTTTAAAAAATTACAGTGAAAGATATATGACCATTAATCACTTCAAAATATTATTGCTCCATTGAATCATACTTAATGTGACTTTCTGAGGCAGTTTTAGAAGTCATTTTCAGGAGTCTTTTTACAAGTTGTGTTGACAAATATTGGGAAAGTGGCACTGACCATCATCAATGAAAAGGCAGTGTATGAAAGCATTATGGTGTGTCCTCATGTGTCTTATTCATCAGATCTGGTAACGCACAAATTCTGGCTCCCCCAGAGTCAAAATGAACATGCAAAGTAAACATGTGGAATTGATTCAGGACTTCAAACCATCCAGAATAGCACCACTGAAGACACTCAGGAAAAAGGATTCACAGAAGCGCTTAAGAAAGTATTTAGACTAATAGGATGAGTGAATTCAAAGTGAGAGGAGTCGTGGGTGAGGTAGAAAAACTGCAAAAGGCCTTTTACTGTAATAGTGGTTTTAACATTTAAATATTCACCATATTTTTTCAACCTTGTACTTTGCTGTCATCCCCCTTTGCTGACTGCATAGTTTGCAAATATCTCTCCCATTCTGTAGATACTCCCTCCACTGATGATTCCTTTCTGCTTTTTCTTTGGTGGTGATCAAGATTTTTAGGTGATATAATCCCATGTATCTACTTGCTGCTCTTGATTCACATGTTTTCCAGCATTTTTTTCTCATTCCAACATCATGAAGGATATCCCCTAGTTTTTCTTCTGGGAGTTTTATAGTTGCGGATGTTATACTATTAAGTTCTTAATGAATTCATTTAGAATTTCCCTTTGTAACTCATAAAAAGATAAGTTTTTAGCTTTCTTCTTCTCCATACAGATACCCAATTTTCCCTGCACTACTTAAAAGACTGTCTTTGCCCCAGTGTGTGTTTTCAGCATATTTGTGGCAAATCAGTTGGCTGTAGATTGATGTGTTTTCTTTTACGCTATTCTGTTCCATTGATCTATGAGTCTGTTTTTATTCCAATACCATGCTGTTTTGATAACCACAGCTTTGAAATCCGTTGTGAAGTCAAACAATGAAGAAGAACTTCTCTTCTTTTGTTCTTTTTATTTAAGATCACTTTGCCTAGTAAAGTTTTTTGTGCTTCCATGAAATTTTTACAATTGATGATTCTGTTTCTGTGATGAATGTCACTGGCATTTTGATAGATTTTGTGCTTGCTTTCTACATCAATTTGGGTAGATATAAACTTGTTACAGGATGCAATTTTTTTTTTGTTTTCTTTGATTTTGGTTTTACCCTTGAAATAAATGTTATTTTACCCATTCAGATTTTTAGATTTTTCATTAGGGATTCTGTAATATTAGTAACATCTTTTCTTTGTATTCTGCTATTAAACTGTTCTAAAGAAACATATTTGGCAAATAATGAAGCATTGGGAATCACCAATGCATATTACATAGTAAAATTAAAAACTTTGCATTTCTAATCAATTTTAGCAACAACACAGATGTCCATCGCCTTTAGAATTTATCTTATTTCCCATGGATAGTTACCTGCAATAGCATCCATCTTATCATGTAATCTTATTTGTGTGCATTTTATTTTAAGGAATGACTTATTATAGGCAGCCAACGGGGTCAAGAACAAACACTGTTGACATGGCAATAGCCAGAGGTAAGGCTGACAGATTAAATAGTGAGCTTCTCCTCACTGTGTGTTTTTGTTCTGACACCAGGAAATATGGACCTTAACCTTTGATCCTGCCTGTCAAGGTGTCTTGCTTTTGCTTTTAACTTTATGTTGGTGGGCTCCTGCAAACAAATAACATTTATGTGCAAACAAATAACATTATGTTTGGGGTTTTTGTTTTGTTTTGTTTTGTTTTACTCTTTAGCTCTCATAAAATAATAATGTTTCTGTTATTTTCTAATTTCTT
The DNA here is from genome assembly GCA_002564285.1 of Tympanoctomys barrerae. Lineage (NCBI taxonomy): Eukaryota > Metazoa > Chordata > Mammalia > Rodentia > Octodontidae > Tympanoctomys > Tympanoctomys barrerae. The sequence goes on from NDGN011312273.1 coordinate 17,220, forward strand.
ATATGACAATATTCAGGTTTCAATAGGTGGTAAAAATGTGTAATTTTCCCAGGAAATGGTGGGAAGGTGTTCCCACAGAGTCATCATTCCTAGGCCAGGACTCGCAGCTCCTAGTCATTGTGAGCACCATGTTAGTCTTTATCTGAAAGGCACACGCTACGTGTTTCTGTGCTTACCTCCCACAGAGCAAGTGAAAAGATACCAGGAGGATATCTGAAACATGGATACAGGGGCACCCCTCACCACCAGTTAGTTACCTTTAAAGAGTAAACTCCAAAACTGGAGTCCAATCACCTACCATCCGTCTGGTGACACAATGTTTGTGGAAAACTCAGTTATGAAAGGGTCAGCAGGGCTTGGGAGATAGCTCAGTGGTCTAAGCAACTGCCTGGCAAGTGCAAGGACAAGGTTTGATTCCCGGTACCACATGATGTGCCAGGCCCATGCCGAGCCCGCCACTGAAACCTAGTGTGGTGCTGCATGCCTGTAATCCTAGTGCTGGGGAGGATGAGACGGGAGAATCACTAGTAGTCTCAGCTGCATTGTGAGACCCTGTGCCGAATGAATAAATAAACAAATAAATAAATTTTAAAATTCAAAACAAAAGGGCCAGCAATCTAATGAGGCTAGAATTAGCTCAGTAGTGACTAGCTTCACAAAGAGAAGACAGACCCAGCTGAGCGTGGTGCTTGGCACTCTCGGAGTACAGAGACAGAAGGATCATAACTTGGAGATCAGAATGCACAACTTGCCACCTTAGCAACGGAGTAATACTCTGTATTAGAATAAAGCTAAAAAAGGTGAGAATGGCATTCCGAGTGAAGGCCCTGGATTCAATCTCCAGTACTACAATCAATTGATTTCTGTATTTTCAACCTAACTCATTTCACAAATGAGTATCAGTGTAATCATTTGGGCTTACAATATACTTCAGAAAGATAGATAGAGATAAATATATGCACACACAAAACATGGTAAATCTAATGCCAATCAGTGAAATTTAAAAAGAAGTGAAAATTTTCATTTCTATGGCCATTCCACACAGGAGTGTGTGTATGTGTGTGTGTGTGTGTGTGTGTGTGTGTGTGTGTATGCTTCTGTGGGTATTTTAAAAAGTTCAGAAAAATACTTTTCTTTAAGAAAATCAGGTAAACATGAAGAATAGTGTGAGAAAACAGAGACACTTGATAAAGTTTTCTTTTCATTTTTGAAATGTGACTGCAAAATATTTAAGCTGATGATTATTATTTTTTTGTTTAAAATTTGCTGTTAAAAATACAGAAGACAACCGTTAGATTACTATATATATATATATTCAGATGAAAGATGTTGTTCACCTCCATGACTATCCTCCACAAAGCTGTGTGTGTGTGTGTGTGTGTGTGTGTGTGTGTGTGTGTGGTATGAACATATTTACACACAGCTAAGATGTATGCATATATGTTTCTGGAATGGTGAGTTGGTAGATAACTAAACTTTATTATTAAAGTATAGTATCACTTGCTAGCCCTTTAATAAGAAAAGATGCCTCAAATATTTCTCCTATATGTAGCTCAGATCTGACCTGGAGTTAAATAAATGTTACTTACTGCAGTTACTAAAGTGTAAGACCCCAGGGAAATAAACAAAAACCTTAAAAAGTGGGCTGCCACAATAAGACAGATGAAAGCAAAACACATGTCGTAGTGAGTGATTTCAATTTAATTTATTCTTTATTATCTTATACATGATAGTGAAAACATTCCATTGAATTTTCTTTTTCTTTTAGCATCAACAACATTGAAAACACACAATCTTTCCACTGGGGGAAATAAAAGGCTAAGTTTAAATAAATATCCATACACTGAGCTCTTTGATCTATGTGACACTGAGGATTCCAGAGGTGACTCAGGGATTAATACTGTCATTTGTCATATTTTTCTCAAAGAATTCAAGGTTTTGGTGAAGGCAAACTTAGTTACCACATCCTTAACATATGTTCTTTTGAAGAGCAGCTGGTCCACAGCTTTGTGAGACGAAAAACACAAGACTACTATGGGATCTAAGGCAAAGCCGGGGGTGGCCGAATGGTCGGTCACGTGTCTGTGCCAGCGGTGTGGGCATCTTCAGTCCATAATGCCCTCTGCGCTGACAGTGAGCACGAGTGACTGGTGTGACCTGTGACCTACCAGGCTCAAGCAAGAGCTTCAACCGTGCGTAGATACTGAAGTAGAGTCACAACATTAAAGTTGGACTTTTCAGAAAGTTTCAATTTAGGAAAATAAAATGTTTATTACTTCACTTAAAAGCTTGTAGTTTATGTTTGCAATCAGTGATACTCAGATTCATCTTGGGCAGTCTGTATCTGTGTTTCATGTTACATAATCTACATTCAGGAAGCCAATTTTGGGGCTGACAAGTCACAGGCATGCAAAACTTGCCAATTCTATTAAAGACTTATGAAGTGCTTGCAGATTAAAAATATTAGTGACTATTCCTCCTTTTTAATATCCCACAATAATCTTTGCCAATGTAACATTTATGCAAAAGCATTACATTTGTCAAAATGTAACGAAGGTCATCATTTAAACTTATGACAGTCATTTTTATATATTATTGCAAACTGAATAACTACCACTTAGATTAAGCCCTTCACCAAAAATTTCTAAAAGTTAGGGGAAAAAATAAACTATTATGTTTTGGAATTAAAATAACTGGAAAATATCCTTTAGATCACGTAATTCCAATTCTTATTTTTCTCCCTTGTATTTTCAAGTACAAAGCTGTTTGCCATGTCTGCTGGCTGCTCCTGCCCGGAGACACTGTTTCATGTGTGGCCCTGTGGTGGCAAACAGTAGGGTGCTCTCTAATGTAAGAGGGATCTGCAGATGAGAAATTGCACAATAGTTTTTGTCTAATCGAAAATTGACTCCAATTAATATTTTCTCTAAGGCGAGAAGGATATTCCACTGAGACAGGTAACTTCTTTCACTCAAAGGTAATTATCAAGCTCCAGGAATGGTTGGTTTAATAAAATTTCTCATGATCATCTACAAAGGCTATGAAATATAAATCAGAAGACTGAATATTCCTATAAATATTACCAATACATGAGAGTATGTCATGATGCAAACCATCTCTACCTTCAGATTTACCTATAACATATATATCAGCTTAGAGTTTTAAGACATATCTAATGATAGATTTTTTAAAAAAATATTCCTTTTAGAAAATCATGTGTGTAAACACAATTTCTTAATGAACAAGGCACAGATTACTGATATAAAACTATTAGAGATTGATTTATATATAAATATGTATATTCAAAAACATTTCTGCATTGTGTTCTTTGTTAATATAATTGGATCTGAAATTCTTTTCTATTTAGAATCACTGGAAAAAGCCTTTGACCTAGTGGGAGAGATACTAAAATAGATTCCCATAAGGAGAGAAAAGAGAAGAGAATACTTTCTATTCATACTAATCCTGAAAACGTTCCAGGTCACTGACCCACACTGATAGGGTGTACATTAAACTCTACCTATCGTTTCATGATACATTTAATTTCTGGATACTAAATCGCAAAATGTTCCGATTGTAACCTAATACATTGTTTTTTCATCTTTCAAGGGGAAAGAAGGTACCGTGCAATTCAAGCTCTCTGCACACAAAAATGGAAATATTAGAGGATGTATATGGCTTAATGTGTTTGATAATCTATCTGAAATCAAACATAATGTTAAATTTCTGCTGCTTACCTTTCCTTTAAAAATAAAGGAAAGGAATGCATTTTATTTTTGTGGGCTTAGTAAACAGAGAAAAAAGTTCAGGTTGCCAGAAACTGAAAGGTGGTTTTTAATTTGCTTTAAACTAAGCTCATTTTTAAAAATTGTTCTTTGTGCATCAGTCATTTTAACTACATTCCTTTAATTTTTATGTCTCTTTAATTTTGCAGGCCAAGCTGGATAATTGGCTTCATTGAGAAGAAATAATAATCTATATTCATTTATTAACTGAGGTTTTGTGCCATGAGAAAATGAGTATTTAAAATCTTTTTTAGGACTTTATTGAGTGCATTTTAAAAGATTAGTAGTACCACTTCAACAAACCCAACTTCTCAACCCTGCTCTCAGAGAATCACATGAGTGTTTGACCTCTGTAAGATTTTAAGAAGAAAAACAAACTTCATAAAACTTAATCACATTAGTTGAAAGCTGGAAGGATGTTTTAATGCTTCTCCTAAGCGACCAAGTTCCATTACCTGAATCCCATCAACATAATCCTTTCTAAGTAAGAAAAGAATGAATCAAATGGAAAAGATTTGTAATTGAATTATCTTCCATCTCAAAGCCAATTAGAAACATTTTTATCGACACACCTAGATATAACCTTGACTCGTTCTAATTAGTCCATCAACAGAGATAATAAGAAATTCAGGAACATTTTTACAAGTTGTAAATTGAAAAGAGTTCATATTGTTGGTAGCATGGGTACTACTCATAAATGAGTAAATTAGAAAGGCAGGAAAAAAACTGCATTTGTAATAGGATAAAGTGTTATGACATAAAATATTCCCATCAGTGAGTAAGGAAGGTCATTCCTTTGCACAGAAAGAATTACAGTTCTGTTGCTGTCTATGTCATAGACTTTTCAGCTATTACCAGCATGTAGCCAGTTGTTCTGATGGTTGAAAAATAACTATCGTGTACAGTTGGTGTTAAAGTGAGCCTATCAGGACAGTGAAAATATTTTGGGCATGATTTTCCAGAAAATAGATGATTGTAAAACCAAATATTGTGAGTAACAGGATACAAGCGTTCCAAAGTCATTTCTGAGTGGATAGAACATTGTTAAATGGCAGGACCTACCTGAAGATCTACTCTTGCTTTTATCTGAAGTCTTGATTGACCAACATGCTGAGTTTACCTGAAAAGTACTGTTACAGAATTAAGGGATGATCTTCTGTTGTATGGGTTGCTGTGTGAGTTTAGTTCATGAATTTTTAAAATTTTATATTCAGTATAATCTAACTTTCATTTCTTAGCTTTGGGTTTTAAAAAGTAAGGGATTAAAAATAAGTGTTTATTTCTTAAAGAGTAGAACTGTGGATAGAAGTTTTCCACCCATAAATTAAAGATATAGTGGTCAGGGTAATAATATGCTAAGCCTAATTTTATAATTACTGGTTAAAGAAAGTCTTTAAAAATTTTATACTAAATGTACCATAAGAATTCCCTTTAACCTGATTATTTTGTAGCTCCCCCTTTGTAGTGCTCAGTTCAACATTTGTGGGTTTTTTCTTTTAGACATATAAATGTGACAGGTTTTGAAGACAATCTGATCAATGCATTTTTATTCCACCTGATCAGCAAGCACTTATGTAGCACCTACCAAATCTTAGATGCTGCAGATTTATTTATTTTAAAAAACACATGGAAACATCTTGGCCACTGAAATCAAGCACTTATTGGAGAACATACATTTACATCAATATTGAATGTGAGGAAAATATGACACAGAGACTCTATCTAGCCCACAAGATTATCCAACAAATGTTTGAACAAGAAGAGTGAATTTGGGACAATTTGTAACTTTTTTCCAATCTCTATAAATAAATTTTAGGACTAGTGATATAAGTCAGTGGCACGGTACTTTCCTGGCAGGCACAAGGCCCTGAGTTCAATTCCTGGTACCAAAAATGAATGAATGAATGAATGAATGAATGAATGAATGAATGGATTTTAGTCTATAGTTTTGTTTTTTTTTTTTTTTAGGGGAGGAACTAAAGGGTGTTGAGGGTCTTACTACTAGATGGGACTCATAGTGACCTGCCTGTTTACAGCCTTCCAAGATCTGGGATTGCAGGAGCACACCACAATACCCAGTCTCAATTGTCATTACCCCAGGGGCTGGGCCAGCAGGGCAGGCCTGGGGATTGAATCCCCAGCCCTTGCTCCTGCTTGCAGGTGCTTTAATCCACTGAGCTATTTAGCTGGCCCTTATAGTGTGGCCCTTATTATTAGAATCTTTTTCCCTGTTAAACATTTAATTATAGAATCAAAATAAAAGCCAATATTGAATGAAATATTTCAAATAAATCAAGTATTTACAATAGAAATAAAATACTCTTTTCTTACTAAACTGTTTATGGCAATTTTCAGCTACATAAAAGAAGTAAACGTGGGAATTTTTATCAAAATATATGATATATTTCCTGTGTGATATGAGTATGAAAGAACCATTTAAAATATTTTGATAATTTTTAGGTAACATTCAGGGTCATCAAAAAAGACAGGTACAGAACTAGAATATAGTAGTTCTTCTGTAAACATATTGCCTATAATTTCCATTTTTAATTGAGAAATGTAATTCTTGGCATAAGATTTTAACCCTTATAACACTTCATATTTTATAAACTAAAGCCATTATCTCCGTTAAAATAGTTAACAAATTACTAACCCTACCATGAAGTTTGTATCCTTAATGAGACAGCTTGCTAGGTCATTAGTGACCATATTCATCATTAATGGGGCTACCATTTTTACTGGTTATGTGTGTAGACTGCAGGGCTCTGTGTTAGCAGTACCTTACTGTGTTCACACATAGCTAGGGGTAAAAGATGGGAATAATAGCACGTATGTCCTGATCTCCCCTGCACATGTGCAACTGAAACACTATACTTCTAGGTCCCTGTTAGTTTTGGGCTACTCATTTACTCATAATCGGATAAGAAAAAAAAACATATTTTTATTGGTCCAAGTTTTAGCTAGATGTAAGTGTGTCATATACTCCTGGGCTCATTCCTCTGTACACGATGACATATATACCAACTATAAAATAAGACTTCTTATTTTACCCTTGGAGAGAGAAAAAATACACAAATTTGTATAAATCTGAAATATCATTTCACAAACTAGAATGAAAATAGTGATATTTTGGAGTACATAAAAATGAGAAATATCATAAGGATTTAAAATTTTAATTTATGCTAAAATTGTACTATATTTGGGAATTTAAAAAGGATGAAAGTTTGCAACTATTTGTCTAAAGGGACAACAAACATAAGCAAAATGCTAAGAAACCATTTTGTCCTATAAATTTATTATGGGTTTATATATTCATTACTACTTACATTATAATAATTGTCTTAGATAATTTAAGAAACCAAATGCAAAGTATGTCAAATATAGCTAGTGAAATTTTCTTTTTGTGGATGCTAAGAAACTCACAGAGGGAATCTTCTCATACATTTGTTAGTGACAAAGAAATTACTAAAATATTAATTGTCAATTTCTTCCAAACTAAAATCACTTTCCCACAATACTATTTGCTGAATATTATTAGTAAATTGTTTTAGTATATAAACGTTGGTACAAACATTAGAAAAACACAAGCATGGAGTCACATGTACTCTGATCCATAGAACATTAATGTACTACTGTTATTTTCTCCAAAGATCAAATATAGAAAGATAAAAAGTTATTACTGCAGAATAACTTTACCTGGAGCTTAGATTTCATCTGTCTGTATCTGAGACATTCAAAATAATATAATTTTTACTGACCCAAAAAACCAAAACCCATCCTATTGGGAATTCTCTCATATTTCATATTTTATGCTTAATCATAGTCTTTCATTCTAAAACTGTTGAGTTTTCTACATTTTTCCATTAGAGATAAGTTTTAACGTGTCCAGTATTTAAAACGAATACTTTTTAAAGAGAACAAATATATTAGAAGAGATGAAAAGTGCCAGAAATGACTTTGTATTATAGTTTTCTAGGACTTGTAAAATACTTTTCAAGTAGCAATACTAGAATCCTAATTGAGATGCTAAATTGATTGATTCATTATTGTTTCTGAGGTCTTCTAACTTAAAATTATGATAAACAGCATATTGCAGAGTTTTCATTCTTGTAGTTACTGTAAATTATCTCACATTTCACAGAAAAGTTTGTTTCTTTAGGTTAGTAAGTGAGGTCTTTCCATTCAGAAACAACTACTGAAAATTTTAAATTTTATTTAAAACACAGTGTTTCTTAAAATATATGATGCATTCATAAAAACTGAAAAATATCCATAGTCGGGATACGTAGTTCAACTTCATTTTACACACTTCTAGTTTTGTTTGCTAAAGAGAACAATTGAATTATAACTTTGTTTTGATGGAGGAGAAATTGTGGCCATTTTTTTCTCTAAGTTTTCAGATGCCAGAGAAGGATTTTATATTGACTTGTTTTTCTTTTTTTAGAGTGCAAGCCCTGATTTCAGATTTGGTCAGAAAAGAGATGCACATAAATCCCTATGACCAGAGTAATAAGTAGATCGTAAAAAGTCCACACACATCATAACCCTGCAATCGAACACAGAGATAAGGACAGTTACAGATTATTATGGCATGGATAGCTTGATAATCCATGGTGAATCTTTGATAAATTTCAAATATAACAAATACAAAGACTCATTTTTTTAAAAAGAGACGAACCACATTGGCATAAATTGGCCCCAAGATTTGTGTCACTAAGAAACTGAATAATTCAAAGTCAAACACTATGTGATATACTTTTGATTGCTCTTATGAAAGGCACTGCAGAAATGTCACCCTATTATAACTTACTGTATTTAAGAATTAACTGCTGCAGAACAGCTATAGGAGATGATTATATACCGGTGTGATCAACCCCCTCTATTACCTACCAGCGGTTAATACAAGGCACACTTTAGCAAAGAGTCTATAAGACAAAGGAATAAACACCTTGCTAAAAGGCATGCATTTAATATCAAGATTTCATTTTATAAATTTTAACAGACCCTCATACTATAGTATTTTCTCTTTAATAATAGGAGCCTTTCATTTAAATGATGCAATCAGCATGCCACAAGCAGGGGCTTTCTTTAGTGGGAGGAGTTAGCAGTTCCAACATTCAATTGACCTGTTTCCAAATAATCTACAGGAAAAAAATGAAGATTAAGTCTTCTAACAAGAGCAGTTTTCACAGCCTAGCATACAAAGAGAAGGATTCGGTAAAAAGATGAGAGGGCAAGCCGCATTGTGCCGGCCCACTTAAATCTTATTTCCAATTCACTAAATGTGTTATTTGACTTGGCAAGTGAGCTAGTATGTGTATTAGATCAGCAGGGAGCCTAATCAAGGAGATGCCCAGTTTACTGCAGCCCCTCTGAGCTGCATTAGCCTCAACTAGTGACCTTAAGCAAAGTGGGTGGTTGAATCTGAAGGAGAATAGCATTAACTTTTGCTTGAAGTTCAGCCTGATTTGAAGTTTCCCTTTGTGCCCTATTCCAAAAAAATAAAAAGAAAGGAAGAAAAAGAGAGAAAGAAAAAGGGAAAATGCAGAAGGCATTTAAGCAACTTGAATCTAGTCTGCTCAGCACCATCTTCACACGCAAGGCTTCATAGAAGCTTGCCTCCATTAATGCTGACACATGCGAAAGAAATGAAAAGCATTAACTCAGCGGAGGCACTTGATTTTGCAGCTGCAGAACAATTCGCCCTGTAACTCAGGAACTCAGATGGGGTTTTTCCACCCAGATAAACTGCTAATTGGCTAATTGATACAAAAAGTATTTTCAAATATTAAATAAACTGCAAATAAAGCAAAAACAGGAACACTACATTCCAAGTATGTGCGTGCACTACAGAGTTTAGACGAGCACTCCTAAGTCATGATATATTGAGCCATACTTCTTCAAAGACTGCCTTTCCACTGCATCCAGTGTGGTGAGTCCACCCCTTCTGGGCTAGAATGGCATTTGCAAGTGAACGCTGATTGTATTTTGTCACAAGTAAAATGAAAGTCTGAGTAGTTTTAAAAGTTTTTAAGTGACAAATGTAAGAAAAACATTCTTGAAATGTTTTTTCTGAGTTTGTGTTTTCTGTTATATGCTTCACATCATCTGCATAAATTCAAAGACTTCTAAAGGTGTCAGGTTTTGCATTGCTTAGAAGCATTTGAGAATCAACCTTTAATTCCAGGATGTCAGGCTAATAAATACTCAGCAAAAATTTGCTGGATGTGAGCATTGGACAGTTAGGAAAGCTCAGGAAAATCTTTTATAAGGGCTCTTTTATTTTATTTTATGCGTTTGATGCAAGGTCTCACTATGCAGCTCAGACTCACATTTATCCTCCTATTTTCAGCCTCCTCAGTGCTGGGATTACATGTGTGCACCACCACGCCCAGACTCGGTTGCCAGCTCAGCATGCTGGGGGTCAGAGCTAGTGCAGTGTGTGGTGCCAGGGATTGAACCCAGGTCCCCATACTTGCCTAAGCAGATGCTGAGTCTGCTGAGCTATCTCACCAGCAGTATAAGAACTCAAGAATCCTTTCATTGTAATTTTTCTCTCTTTCTATAAGATAATATATGAATTTATTTTGTTCATATTCATTTTCTAGTCTTTGTTCCTCTTCCCTCTCGTATCTGAAAAGCATCAGTATCTTGTGTGAAGCACAGAAGTCACAATCAAGATCAACAAAGAAAGCACCATTCCTACAGACTCACGTCCTTGGAGCTTAAGGAATGGGACAAAAGTGTATAAACCTCTGATCTCTCCCCTTAGCAAGATGCTCTAAGACACAGAAATAGTCTAGAGGTGATTTTCAAAAGGCCATAAAACCACCATTTCATTATCCTTCCAGATAGAATATTGCTTTGGCATCACATATATTTAGAAAATGTGGCTAGAATAATCTGAATATTGTTTTCAAAAATAAGAATTTTAAATGATTGGCACTGGTCCTGCCTTTTTATCTCTGGGACTTCAAAACATTTTCCAAACATTAATTGCTGCGGGACCCTGATGAGGCTGATATTATCATACCTATTTTCCAGAACGATAAGCAGGGAGCACAGGGCCCATTGCTTGCTTCGCCCCATGCCCTTCAGAGCTCGTCCAAACTCATAGCGCCCTTAAAAACCATTGGATCAGCTCCATAGGAGCACAGAGGAAAATGAGAAATGTGCTCTTGGAGATTTAAGGGATTTTGTAAGGTCGTGAGCAAGTGAGCTGCATCTAAAAGTCAAAGCTAGAAATCTAAGATTCCTTCATCAGTGCTTAGATATATTTCCTCATTAAGATAATTCATGTAGACTATCAGACTTGCAGGGATCCGCTGTGAAAAAATAGAATGTGTTGCTGCACATTTTTAATAACTTATTTCATAAAAAGTCTCACTTTTATTTGAATAAAAATAAATGACTGGATTTTCACAGGCAGCATGTGTAGGAGGTAGAGCAGCAAGGGCTAGCAGTGAATTTCGACTTTGACTTTTTAAAATTGTGAAAGAGATGCTAACAGCCTAATTTGTAGTACAGACTAAATTCAGCTCCCATATCAGGTGGTGTAATAAAGCAGACCCATATCCAGCAGGTGAAATGAGGGGTTAAAAGTCACACCAAACATGCTGCAAAGACCTGTGGGCATCCCAACCTTTTTTCTTTAATTGGGAGGAGAAGAGCTTTTGCTATAGAGTGAGTCCCACAATGTAGGCCGGTAGCCCAACTGGGAAATACCCTTGATTTGAGCAGTTTGCAGCAGTTCTATTCTGAACTCTTTATATAGAACCTTTTTCAATACTGGGACACATATTTTAAGGTAAAAGGGTATTTTACTAATTTTTTTAATGAAGCTTTGACTGCAAGCTATACTAGGAGTTGGAAATCATCAGCTGGTTCCATTCCCTCCTGCTCTGCAGGAATGAGGGCATTTGCACAGCTGGTTACCAGCACAGTTCTTATTACTAACACCAATTATTGATTTTTAAAAGGCCTATACTATTAGTACCCTGCCACATCTCTTCACATACAATGTATGTTTTAAAAATTCCTTTTTAAAAAGTATAAAATTGGAGTCCAGACTTTCTATCATTACGGTGCTTGCTTTTTACATTTTTATCTTAAACCCTCACAGAAAAGCAAACCAGGAATCCTTTTTTTTTTTTTTTAAACTTCTGGGCTAATTTTGAAGCAGAGAGGATTTGCCCATGTGATTTCTTGTCTGGCAAGGATCATGACAGGAAAATGCTGGCGAGTAAGGGAAGAATAAAAGAACACAATTAAAGGACTGGGATTTTCTGTTCTTTTTCCCCTGCCTTTCTTTTCTGATATCTTAATCTGAGCCAAAGCCAATCATCGAAACCTACCTGGCTTCATTCGCCTGAGGACACCTGATTTTGCGTAGGCCCACACCCTAACTTGGACCTTCCTTTTCACGCTGCAAGTTTACACTGATGGCTACTTCTGTGCAGCCTTTCAAAGGGCACAATTCACACTTCAGCCACTCCCATCATTTGTAGATTTTTCAGATAAATTAGGAGTCAGTTGAAGAGAGCATTTGTCCTCAGCGATAGTTTATAGTCCATTAGTTTACAAAGGGAATGGTTTAAAATAACAGAAATTGACTGTGCCGTGATTTGGAGTGTAAAATTCTTGGATTCAGGTGTCAGGAGAGTCGACTTCTCCAAGAGATAGGAGAGAGGATCTGTTCTACCTCACTCTTGCAGCTTCTGCTAGCTCTTTTTGTCAATTGTTGGCATTTCCCGGTTACAAGCATGTTGCTCGCCATCTGTCTTTGCTCACATTTGCTATTCTCTGTGCTTGTGTCTTTCTCCACACAGCCATCAAGGGGAGGGCGCGCTGCAAGGACTCTCGGGGCAGCATCTTAGTCTGCTCATTGCCGCGGCACCAATTCCAAGAAGAGCCCCAGTAACAGTGCTGGGGCTAAGACCTTGACGTCTTTAGGGGAATCCAGTTGAAACCATGGCACGGACTTCTATCACACGACTTTTATACACCAGTTATTAGTAGCAAGTCAATATCCATGCATTTGCAGAGAAAAATAAACCCTTGATTTAACTACTCTCTATCCTGGCAGGTTTTACGTAATAGAGTTGAGTATTGGTAAGTAAAATAATGTTTTGTTTTCATGAGGATGTTAGAAACTGACAAGTCGCAAGATCAAGTTCGTTTAATCCGCTGGCTAACATATGCTAAAGAAATACCTAATACCTTATAACCAGATAAATGTTTTTCAGTGACATCAATTCAATATAAGAAGCATTTTTTTGAGCAACTACCAAATACCAGATACATGATGATTATTGGGCATTAGAATCCCACAGATAAATAAAAAGTGCTTTTTCTCTCAAATAGTCTAGTGGGGGGACTGAGGTATAGGTTTCAGTGGCATTCTGAGGATGCAATGAAAAAGCTGTAGTCCTGAGAGAAAGAGAAGCAGGGTTCTGCCCTAGAAACTGCTGTATAGTTGTCAGGGAGGATTATGAATTAAAGTCCTGCTCCCTCTTTGCAAAAGAAAAGACCTGGAGTGTTTTGCCAATCTGTAAGTCCACTTCAAGCCAGAATTCAAATGAATGCTCACATTTTATACCACTCAACGTTTAAAATTATAAGTTGAAAAATGCTAACAAAAACATATTCTAGGTCCCTCCCTTGCCGAATGTAACCTTTGAGCAAGAAAGTATTAAAATGAGTTCATGATTAATTTTTATTATTCTTAGAGTCATGGAAATGTGAGAGTGATGGAAGGTGGTTATGGCCAATATTTAATTTTTTGCTGACGGGCTGCTGATACTGAAAGAGTAATAAAGAATATGCATAATTCACAAATGCTTGTTTATATTTTATAAAGTTTATTTCTTTCACCTTTACTTCAGTAAAATCAGAGCATTGTATTGCCAAGCTTCAGAGTTGCACAGTGATTACGAAAATGTTCACTATCTGCTAATTTAACTTTATAGTCCATCTCAGGTCATATCTGAATTAAATCTGGTTAATTAGCTAACATTAATCTACGTATCATTTTTCACCAGAATATAAGGTCAAATTTGATACATGACTTTTTTAAGCAATAAAAGTAATCACCTGTATAAATGAACAGCAGAATGCAAAATACACATTTCTTTTCAAAAAGAACATTTCCATCCTCTCCCCTGCCTGACTTTAAAATGGTAATGTCACTGAAATTCCCTCAAAATTTTAAAAGACAATAGAAATACCACAAGGCATGTCTCTCTGTGTATTTATTACAGTACTTTATTTGATTTTGAAACATTATCCATTCTAATAGTTGTAAACCTTGCAAAATCAGCCCAGTAAATATTTGGAAATGGAGCATTGAATAATATTCGGATTCTTTTTTCTTCGTTTCTTCTGCAGTTCTTGGCACAGTTCAGACACAGATTAAGGAGTCAATAAAATCTCCTTAATTTACAGTTTTTTCCTCAGTAGTTTTGTAAGATAATGTAGCCAAGCTCGGTGGTCTGATCCTTTGAAATCTCTGCAGGATATTAATTATAGAAAAACATTAATGTGAAATCATTAAAAACAAAAAAAGATTGTTATTTCCACCTGCCGTGACTCAACATGAAGGCCCACCCACAAAGAAAGTCCTTGGTGCACTCTTTCACACAGTATTAAGATCTCAACCAGTGCATTTGCTACAGATAAAAGAATGTGGAGAAGTTAACAGGAAGTTAACAGGAAGTTAGACGTTAGCATGAAAATTGGATGACCTTATATATAAGCTGGCATTGGAGAGTTGTGAAATACAAATTATCAGAAATTATAGGATCCAAATATCCTACTTACGTTTACAGTATGTTCTAAATGAACATGTTAAACAAATGAATATTAATTATTTTATTATGTAACTAGAGTAACTTATGTGATGCCCAGATTCCTGAAATTTCTCTGTAGCTTAACATGCTGCTGAAACTTTCTTGTCATTCCAAACAGAAACTAACCACTAAGTATAGGTAGACTCTGGGGACCTGTTGAACTCCAGCTTATTAGATGCTAACTTCTACACAGAGAGGTTTGCTTTAAACAGGGACGAGATTATCACCACAAGCTTGGTTCTGTTTAAATGATGAGCTCATTGAGCAGTTATCTTTACAGTCTCTTTCCTGATTTATCAAAGGCATAGTAAGTATTGTTAAGGATGGCCAAAAGGAAACTATTAAAACATAAAATATTTTCACTTCTGATCTGATATTTTTCTTACAACACGACATACCATGTTAGGTTCCTAGTTAAGAATGGTGTCATCCTCCAACTTTGACCTATAATGAAAAGTTTCCATGTCCCATGTATCTTTTGATTTAATGAAATAGTCTATAAAGCTGGATTGCATTACATTCAAATCAAACCAATATTTCTACATAGCTGTGAGTGGTTTATCAGGATGATTTCACTAGATGGGATAAAATACATTTTGGGAAAATTTTTCTTTTCAAATATTAAAACACACTCCCATTTCTTCTAAGTTAGCATTACAGGTTATTATTCCCTTACAAAATTGTCTCATTTATGTGTACCTGACTTCTAATATTCTGAATTCATGATTTGTTTTCTTACCTGTTGCAGTACTGAGATAAATTGTGATGAAAAATTAAAATGTTTTCCTTTAAGTAAATCTATGGGGGTGTGGATAGTTAAAATAGTGATGCAACATTTAATTTTAATTAAAATTTTTATTTAGATAACCATATATTTACATGCAATGAAAATAAATGCAGAGAGTCAAGATATGTTTTACCTGGATTCTTATCCTTTTGCTTTCTTTTCTTTTTCTTCTTTTTCTCTTCGTGTGTGTGTGTGTGTGTGTGTGTGTGTGTGTGTGATGAGGGATTGCATCAAAGCCCCTGCTCCTAGAATACACACTCTGCTCCTTCCTGCCCATTCCCATGCAAATGGCACATCAGACTATAGAGTTCAACCAAAATAACTGATGCTGGTACAATCTTCCAGTTTTCTCCAGCTCTCTGCAGTCTTGTATTCACTTACATGTGTTCCATATACTTTGATTAATATTAAATTTTATCATGTATATTTTCAGATGCTTTTGAACAAATTCTAAATCATTCACCCTAAGAAACATAAAAAGAGTACCAAAATAGGTTTTCTTAGGATTCTAATCAATAGATACATTATGGTTGTAAAGATTGACTACTGCTTCCCCAAATGATGATAGTTTAAAAATCAGCACTGATATATTTTTCTTATAAGTTCATAGCACAATTTTTAATCAGAGGTTCACAAAGAGGTTAAAGAGCATGAATCCATTCTCAGTATTTGGGGCATCAGCTCATTAAGAGCAGTAGCACTGACTTCCAGGTTGAAAAAGGCACTGTCTCAAATGTGCAATGATTTCACTTTCAAATTTCTTTTATCTCCACCGCTCCTGCTCCAACAAATACAAGAGATTCAGATATAATAAGAAGACTAATGAGCAATGCAGATGATTACAAAAATATTAGAATACTTCCCAAGGCATAATGACATTTTTTTTTCCAAATTAAGGGGGAAAAAAAAGAAAGTTTCCCTTGTTAGAGTCTTACTGCCTGAATATGGCCTCGGTTGAAACTAGATATTCAACTTTTGAGCAAATCTGTGAATAAAGTATTTTCTGAGTAGGACTTCTTGGCTTATAAAGGAAGTTTTATTAACTTTAGCAAAAACTATGTATTGCTGCAGGATTACAACCCTAAGATAAAATGTGCCGAAATGGGTCATTTGAAATCACCGCCTCATTGCAGCTGAGAGCTGGCATTTTGCTGATCAGCTCTCCATGTACTCTTGGGTACTTTCTCTATAAAGTGGTTACAGGTCCGGCCTTGCGATGTCATAGCTGGATGCACTGTATGAAAGGGCCATTTTCTAGTAAGTGCCTCGCTGGCTTCAGAGCCACAGTGCACAGGCTCTTTCATCAGTCAGTTTTGAAACAGCTCTGGGTGCAACGTATCAGTCGGTTCAAAACAGGCCTTGCGCAGTGTTCGTAGGAGCCGTGACAGAATCGGGAAAGAACTGCTGCCCAAGGCTGTGCCTCAGTTTACAGAGCAAACAAAACAGGAAAGTACATGATCTGACTTACAAACTGAGACACGTGCAAGCCTCTACACCGAACTGTGTAAGGAGCAACACCTCCAGGGGCCCATCATGTAATTCCGAGCTCTTTGGAACTCTTTTCCACTCTGGGTTTGAAGATCGATTATTTTGCGAGGTGTATCAGCCTTTGGGGAATAGCAATTTCCTCTCCTCACCACCACAACCCAAATGGAACTTCTTAAACTGTTTATCTTTGATCAAAAATATATCACTTAGCACACCAAGTAAATAGCCTATTTAGCATAGCAGTTACTGCTCTCTGTGATTGTGTGTGTGTGTGTGTGTGTGTGTGTGTGTG
>NDGN011312285.1:0-13532 GCA_002564285.1 Tympanoctomys barrerae
AAAAAAAAAAAAAAAAAAAAAAAAACTCTTTGTTGTGAGACAGTCTTGCTGAATCGAATACTCAGTCTTCCTTCCTACAACAGGAGGCCCTGGGTTCAAATCTCAGTATGTCAAAACAACCAACCAAAGATGTAAGTTAATGCATACATAAGTAGTATAAAGACTGGGTTTGAGGGCTGGGGAGATGGCTCAGTAGAATAAACGCTTCTCTGGCAAGCTTAAGAGCCTGAGTTCAATCCCCAGTTCTGAAAAAAAAAAAAAAAAAGACTGCGTTTGTGGCCTAACAGTAGAGTATTTGTCTAGCAAGTGTGAGAAACTAGGTTCAATCCCTAGTACTATCAAAGAAAAATTCTTTTTAAATACAGAAGGATTAAATAACTTGTGGAAGATCACAGGAGCATGCTGGGTGTGGGGTGCACACCTGCAATTCTAGCTGCTTTGTAGGAGGAGGCAGGAGGATCTCAAGCTTGAGGCAGCCTCAGCAAGATGCCACCTCAAAAAGCAAAGCAAAACAAAACAAAAAGAATAGCACAGAGGGACAGGGCCAGCCTTCCACTCTGGGTCTAACTCAGCATCAGTGGTCCTAAGAACCAGGCAGGTGCTCAGGCCCCAGAGCAGTTTCTGTCCTGGGATCCTGTAGATTTCCTGTGTGTTCTTTATTTAACTGCAGTATAATCCCTGTAACACTTGGTGATTACATACAGGTGACCAATAGAACTGGGGCGGGCAGCCCTGTTGTAAATCCCGCTCTTCCTGCCCCCTCCCTCTCCCACACAAAAGCCAGCCCAAACCCTCGAGTTTGGCAAACACTGCCAGTGCCTAACCTGTGCCCCTCTCACTCCCACTAATCTTCCTTTGGCATCCACTGAGGCCTTGGTCTCTCTTTCCCTTGGCTCAAGGTCAGTGCTGTGACCATAGTAGTGACAATATCCCCCTTGATCAAGGTGATTTCAGAGATGAAAGCTGGCGCAGTTCTAGCCAGTGACCAATGCGTGACAGTTTCCTGAGTACCTCTTAGAAGTTTCCCTTCACCTTAAAGTAGGACACAAGGGTGAGACACTCCCTGCTACTTGATTGTTTTGCTGCTTTTAGATATTGTGTGATGATGTGATGTCGGGGTGGTGGCAGCCGTGCTATACCATGAGGTGAGCTGGCCAACCACGAGGCGGCATGCTGGGACCAGCTCAGGCAGGGAAAGAAGAAATCACTTGGATTCTTGCAGACACTGAACTTCAGGATCAGCCTCTTCCGAAGCCGCCCTTCCTGTGGACTTCTCGTCAAGGGACTATCACACTTCATTATTATCTAAGGCAATGGGAAGAGGCTCTGCTTCATGTCAGGGAAACATCTTTCCTTGGATGCATGAGCTGCATGAATACCCAATGCGTTAGTTTGAAATGCTAATAGCCCTTGGCAAAAACTTTACCCATCAATTAAATGAGGAAAATGTGATTCTTTGACTCAGGGAGGCCTGGAGAACTTCTTTCCTGCAGGTTCCAAGAAGAAGGAGGGAGCGTTCAGCCAAGCCACGCACGCACGCACGCTGCATCTCTTCCCAGCAGGGTCGGCTTCCATCTGGGGGGCCACGCCGCGTCCACTGGCCTCCGGACTCTGATTTCCTGTGGGGTCAGCCACGGGGGCAGATGAGGCAGGCAGAGGAAAGCAGCCTTATTTACTGATTCCAAATGGAAAGCAGATGTCCAAGAGCCCTGCTGGGCCCAGGATCACGCTGGACAGAGGCCGGGCCTGTTCTCAGCCATGACCCATCCACCGAGTCCAGATGTGGCTCCTTCCAGGTTCTAATAATATTTTTGATTTATTGAAGCTGAGTGACCTTTACCTCATGGCTGTGCCGTGCACATACCAACTCTCCCTGGAGAAGGACAGGGGAGACGTGGGCGCACATTCATGAGGAGACCTGGGTGTCCTGGAGAAGAATGTGGCCTGAGAGAATCGGACCAGTGAGGTTTGACTGCAGCTTGGCTTCGGGCTAGCCATGCATTCACAACCACTGTATCAGCTGCCAATGCTGTGTAACGAGTTGCCACAAAACTTAATGGCTCAAAACAGCTGTTTATTTGCTCACTGTCCTGAAGCCCTCCCCTTCTAGTGGCTTCTAGCTCACGTCTTTTCCATACCATGTTATATTTTATAAGTGAAGTCTGTNGGGGGGGGGGAATGTGTGTGAGACAAGGAGACCGATTTAATAGGAGGTCACCCTGTGTCCTGCTTCCCCTTGCCTACTAGGTAGCTCCTCTTCCTTCTAGTTCTTTCTTACTCGCCAGCAAGGGGGTGGGGGTGGGGAGCACAAGATAGTGAAATGGGAGTAGCCGTGCTCAGAAAATGGCAAGTGTGGCCCAGAGTCACATGGTGGGGCGAGTGGGAAACTCCCTCTCCCAAGAGGCCATCGTGCGTGTGTTTGTGCCTCTGTGTGTGTGTGTGCGTGTGTGCGTGTGTGTGTGTGTGTGTGTGTGTGTGTATGTGTGTGTGATATTCTGGAGATGGAATCCATAGCATCACATATGCTAGACAGGCACTCTGCCACTTGAACGAGGCAGGGTTTCCACGCTGGTTTGCATCCTCATCCATGTTTATGTGTGTCTTTCTTTTTTTTTTGTGGAACCGGGGATTGAACTCAGGTCCCTGCGCTTGCCAGGGAAGCGCTTATTCCACTGAGCCATCTCCCTGGCCCCTCCTCGTCCATGTTTAATTCTTTTTTTTTTTTTTTTTTAATTTTGAGACAGTCTTGCTGAGGTCCCAGGCTGGATTGGATCTTGCGCCCTCCTGTCTTGGGTGCATGCACACCACCAAGCCTTGCTGGAGTCTACCTTGAGAGGGACAGCAGTCTTGTACAGAGAGGGCAGGGCTTTTGGTCATAACCCTTTGGCTCTTCAGGGTCCTTATTGTCTGAGGAATGTTTGGTTGCAATATTTAGAACACAGTGAAGGTTCCCTGAGGGTCGGCGGCGGGGCCCCTTCCCTGCTAGCCTCCAGTCTTGCTTTATAGTGCTCACCTAGTTGCTATTGTGGTATCAGGGGTGGAACTCGGGACCTTGTGCTTGCCAAGCAGGCACGTCTGCCGCTGCACTATCTTCCTGGCCCTGTTCATTCATTCAGTCTTCATTCATTAAGCCCTATGAGTCAGGGTCTGCTCTAGGAGCTAGGGTTCATAGGAAAGAAGAAAACATAGTAAGTGAGGCGCACACATAACACATATAGTATGTTAGTGGATAAAAGATGAGAAGCAGAGGAAAATGTCAGGGATGGGAGGACTCACGCTCAGGTGAGGGCTACAGTGGTTGGCTGCGGCGGCTGGTGTGTTGGGAACACCTGCCTGCAGAGATGCTGCGTGCTGAGGAAAGAGTCGAGAAGATGTTCCTGCAGCCGGGCAGCCAGGCAAATCATCGCCCAAAGGGGACCAGCGGGAGCCCCAGGTGGCTGCAGGGAGTGAGAGAGACGGGGCAGGAGCTGGGAAGACCAGTCACGCCAGCCAGCCGCCACCCGGAGAGAGCCCTGTGGGCCTAGGGCAGCTGGGTCCCAGCTCTGCGCCCTCTCTGTCCCCTTGTCCCCTGGCACTGGCTCCCTCCCATAGGGGCCTTTTCTTCAAGCCTTTATAGCTCAGTGGCCATGCAGAAAGACAAGGGACCCCTGGAAAAGCCTGGGGGCACCGGGCCGAGTTCCTTCCCGCCCCACCTGCCCTTCTGGGTTCTGGCCAGGCCCAGTTCTGCCCCTCGGGCTGGCTTCTAGCTACTTGCTCTGTCTGGAATGTGCTCCCCACACCCACCTGCTTGGGCTGAACTCCAAGTGTGGGTTGAGATGTTACTTTCTCAATGAGGCCTGCCGGGGCCATGCCGCGCTGCACCACGCCCTGCACATGCGCGCACGCCCCCCAGCACTCCTCCTCTCCAAGCCTCACTGGTTCTCTCCAGAGAGCCACTACCTAGTGCATTAATTCTGTCTGTCCTCCCAAATGGGGGCCCCACAAGGGCGGCGGTCTTCCCCCTGCTCCCTGCCACTTCCGTGGTACCTAGAGTGGAGTTGGATTGTGGTAGGGGCTGCAGACAATGTCCCTTGCCCGTAGGACCTGAACTGGGGGGACAGCACAGCCTGTTGGAGAAGCGGGGTGCCTCCACCTAAGCCCCAGCTGCTCCCCTGAAAAGGGGTGAGGGGGCAGAAGCCCCCAACCAGCACACACCCCGCACACCCGTGTCCCTGCTGACAGCCCCGCCGCCCTCCAGCCTCCCAGCGTGCCACTGACGTGGCTATGGTTTTGAGGCCCCAGGGGTGCAGATTCGAGTCAGAGTGTCCTGTGCTCTGCGGCTGCCATGGAGGTGGGGACAGGCCCTGCAAATGCGCACACCCCAGCCCTCCTCCCTCTCCTGCCCCTTTTGCACAGTAGCACACATGTGTGCACATGCCCTGCCAGAGCTGTGCCCCTCTGGGCTTGCCCCCTGGCCGGAGGGAGGTGGATGAAGGGCTGTGGACATCTCCCCTCCCCCACCCCCCATGGCTGCTGCGCCCTGCTCAGGGCTCCGCTCCAGGGCTCTGCTCTGCGTGTCAGTTCCTGCCCTAGGGAGGCGGCTCTCTCTTCCGCTGCTCTTGCCCAAACCACTTCCCCATGGCCCCAGCCCATGTTCAGCCCTGGGGGCCCAGCTGTCTGTGTTGTGACCACTTAGTACCCACCACGTGCCTCCCCACCCCCAGGGTGCTCACCACCTGAGGGCTTCCCTGTGGGTTAGTGTGTGCCATCAGCACCTGGCCTTGAGGGCCTGGAGGGGAACCTGAGACTGGGACGCTGGTACACAGGCCAGCACAGCTCAGGATGACCTGGGGGAGGCCTTCTTTGCAGAGCTGTCCTGAAGGCTAAGTGGCTCAGGCCTGTGTGCTGTTCCAAGAGCTGTCAGTCAAAAGGAGCTGTCACCCTTAGGGAGCAGTGGCCTCCCAGCCTCAGCCTCCAGGAGGGGGGACTCAGAGTCCAGGGCCACCTTGGGATCAGGATGCAGGGGCTGTTAGGGCCAGGGTGGGGCCTGAAGTCCCCTGGGGAACAGGCCCCTCCTGTGAGGCCCCCTGCTGCCTGGAACCTCCATAGCCTCACTTCCCCCAGTACAGAGGATCTGAGCATTGCTGCAATGGCCTGTGGGCTCAGGGCTGCACCATCACAACTGCTGTCCCTGTGACTGCCTGCCACCAGCCTCGAGGAGAAAGGTGGGACCCAAACATGCAGGATGATTGGGTTTGAGGGGGGATGGTCTCCCCAACAACAGCCTGGGTGAAGGAGGAAGGAAGAGGGCCAGCTGAGCACACTACGCCCCAGAGGAAGTTGGGAGGTGGCCTTCAGTGCCATAGCTCTGCTGCCCCCACCCATGGATGGCACAGCCTCCCCCACCCTTGGGGTTGCTGGGGTGCTCCACCCCCCAGTTCTGTGCCCATCTGGCTCTCTCCAGGCTGTTGTACAGTCCTGCCATTACTTACTCCAGGCCTCTTGCACGGTGGTGAGTTACAGGAAGCTTTTCACCCCATCACCACCCTCTGGCGCTGTCCTGGGCGATGCCCATGTGACATCTCTCTTGGGTCAAGCGATCAAGTGTCCTCCCTTAATCTCCATGACACCTGGTATTTTCCAGGTAAGGGAATGTGGTTCAGAGAGGCCAGACGACTCCTCTATCCCTGTAGGTAGGTGGCGAGCTGGTCTGGGAGCCCAGGCCCTGGCCAGGAATGCCCCGCATCTGCCAGAGGTAACCGGTGCTGGAAGTGCTCCCTGGGGCCAGGGCCAAGAGGCTCCAGTTTCTCAAGGAGGAAATATCACCTGTCACTGGGAAGCCAGTGCCCCAGGGCAGCCGCATGCCCCTGGCAGAGTCTGGCGGGGGGGTTGGGGAACTTTCCTTGGCCCTGGGTGCTGCTGGGACAGCTCCTGCCCTTGTCACCTCCAGGCCCTGTCAGAAGTCACCCACCAGCTGACAGCACCTTCTACCCTGCCCACCTTTGTGTCCTTTGGTGGCTTTCACTATCGCTTATGGTTTCTTGCGTCTAGTTATTTATTTACCCCCGCCCCACACAGATCGTGGCCTCTGGAGCTCCAGGACAGTCTTCTGTCCCTCACCTCAAGTAGCACCTGGCCCACTCCCATTTTTTGTGAAAGGAGTCAGGTGACCAAGGAAGAAGAGTTCTTGTGGGAAGTTTGGTGTCAGGATTAAATTTACTAAGATGGAACTAAGTAGATCATTGTAGGCAGAGGAGGGGAATGCACAGCAATTTAGAAAAGGGAAGGGGCAGGGCCACCATGCGCGGCCGGCAGTCTGGCAGGGAGACTGCAAGATGGAAGACGCGCTCTCCAGCCGCGCAGTTTTCAACTTGCACAGAAGTACACGGTGGCCCCTCCATGGGAAAGAGACAGTTCTGGCCCCCTCGGCGGGGTGAGGGTGAAAGGGTACAGCGGGCACGGGTGGGTTTACAGGTGCCCAGGGCAGGAGGAACAGGCTGTACCCTCCACGAGGATGCCACGTGGTCGCGGTTAGCAGTTCGCCATCCGGTGTGGTCTCTAGACAGTTGTCCGACTGCAGGGAGCAGCTGCTGTGCTGGTCGCTGCCCCTCTACCTGCAGCGCTCGCTCGCAGGATGGGCTAGGGAAACCACCCGGCACACCCCACAGGCACATGGAACCCTGTGGACAGAGATAATGGCACAGGCAGGGGGGAGGGCTGTTTCCGGAGTTGGCTGACAGCGAGCTCTGGAGGTGGAGGACATGGTGTTCTCGGTCTCAGTGAGGACTTGTCCCACTGCGGCGGTCCAGGCCCACTGGCTGGGCACAACAACAATCGCCTGGTGGTTGCGGCTGTCTGGATGAGTCACCTTGCCCACAGTGAGCCGTGCGGCGATGTTATCAGCAGCCCCGCTTGCTTAATTCCTGGGTGACATCACCCGCCTCCGTCCCTTCCTTCTCAGCAGTGTAGCCTGCAGCCTGGCACATCCTGGAAGGGACAGTCTTGCACAGCTTTTGCCAGTTGCTTCCTGGCCAGGTAAATGAACATTCAGCCATTCGGCTGGGGCCCCAAGAGGTGCGGCCTGCCTTCTGCCTGGGTCCTCAGTTTACCTCTCAAGAGGTGTTGTCTAGAGTGAAGTTGCACCTGCTATCTCTGTTCAGGCTTCTCTGGCAGGGCCACGCTGCTCGCCCCTCCTGGCAGCTAACTGTCCCCATGGTGACATGGGCCCAGGGCAGGCCTGGCTACCCTGGAGTCACTGGCATGAGCCTTCAGCCCACACCACACCCCTGTAGGTATGCCACACCATACCGTCTCGCCTCTTCTAACCCATGTCCCAGCACCGTGCAGGGAGCCACGGAGCCCTGTCCCTCACAGCCCAGGCACATCCCCACTGAATGCTGACCCTCTGCTCTCAGTGCATATGAAGCTGCTCTGGTGACAAGTGCCCAGAGTGCCACCTCTGCAGCCAGCTAGGGTGAAAAGGAAGGGATTCTCACTACTGCCTTCCATCAGCAACGCCAGGGGGTGAGGCTGGGCTATGGAGAGGAGTCTGAACCTCAGGAAGGAGGGAGGCTGCTGGGCTGGGCAGAAAGAGGCTGAAAGGAGCTGGTGGGTGGGGCAGAACAGGAGCTGCCCAAAGGCCACCTTCTGTGGCCCCAGGGCAGGCTCTTCAGCTCAGGGCTGGCAGGGGACAGGGAGGTTTCTCCAAGTGACATCAGTGACCTTGTACTCCAGGTATTTGACCAGAAGGAATTGTTTCTTTCTTTCTTTTTTATTTCTTAGAAGGACAAAAGCCAAAGTACACACCGGGGCATCTCACCTCATCCCCCACCACCTGTGTGTGGAGGGAGCAGGTCAGCCTGGAGTCCCCCCAGTCTCCATGTACCCCGAGGTTCACCGGACCCTGCCTTTCATTCATCAAGTGGAGGGACTTGACCTATGCTCACTCTAGCTCACTTCTCCCTTTCCTGCATGTAGGGTCATAGCCCCAACCCCAGGACAAAAAGGTGGGGTCACCCTGACCACTGTCCTTCACCCACCACCTCTGGTCAGCCATCTCTTCTGCAGATCCCAGACACTTTTCTTTTGGTGGAACCGGGGACTGAACTCAGGCCCTTGCACTTGCCAAGGAAGCATTTATTCCACTGAGCCATCTCCCCAGCTCCCACTTTTCTTTTTTGAGACAGGGTCTCACTAATCAGTTTAGGTTGCCCTTGAACTCACTATGTAGCCTAGGCAGGCCTCCTCTAACCCCTCGCAATCTTGCCTCAGTCTCAGGAGTGCCTGGATTACAGGCTTGCACCGTTGGAGTGCCTGGCTGGGGGCTCTTTCCTGATAACATACTCACTGCCCTCTCTTTTCGGTAGCTCCCTGTCTAACTCTGGTTTCACATTCTGCCCTGCAGCCACAGGCAGACTGTGTACATGCCGGACACAGCTGGCCCCAAATTGCTTTCCTGCATTGCTCAAGCTGCTGGAAAGTCCTTCCTGTCCTGGAGGGTCCCCTCCACGTGCGGCAGACACCTCCGGGTGGCTGCTCCCCAGCTGTGAACTCAGCCTGACCCTGGCCCCAGGTCCTCAGACAGGCCTGCATCCCTTCTCCATGGGGCCTCAGGCAGTCCAGGAGGAATCCAGCTGTACCGGTTTTTGGTACAGCAGAACCTCAGATAAGGAGCTCAGGTCACTAACTCTGAGCCTTCCCTTCCCATTTGCCAGATGGGACCATAACAGTACATGCTTCACAGGAGTGCTGGCCTGGCGGCTGCGCCACCCAAATGCTTGGCCCCTGGCCTGGCACCCACGAGCATGCAGCCAACAGCACCCATGGGGCCCCTGTCCTGAATGGCTAGGAGCAGGAGGATGTGTGTGTACCCCAGGCCCCCTTCTCAGGGCTTTCCAGCAGCCCCCTGCCCTGGCACACAGCCCTCTTTCCCTCCTAGACCAGGATAGGGCGAGGCCACCTCTTTCCTTTTGCCTGCAGACTTCCTCCTAAGGCCTGGGCCACCTACTGCAGGGTCAGTGCCACCGCACTGTGCAAAGCCAGGAGGGCACAGTGCTGACCGAGTCACTGGAGAACCGGAGTCCTTGGATTCCAGAACTGAGGCTCGGTCCATCCTGCCCTGCGGCCGTCCAGCCCTTGTTTTGTGACCTTGGTCTCCTCCAGATGTGCGCACTGTTTCCTCCTCACCAGGGGACTACGAGAGGTATGGGATGAGGCTGGAAAGTTGTAGGGCGCTGCGCACAGGCTGCTGAGCTAAGCCAGGGTGGCAGACAAAACCCAGAGGCACAGGGAGGCCTTGCCGTGTGATGGGCCACCTCCCTTCCAGCCGCCAGCGCTCTGTAGCTGAGTCCTCAGCGCCCCCTGCTGGCGAGCTTTCCAGAAGCTCCCTGTGGGCGCACCAGCGACACCCTGCCTTTCTCCACTGTGGCGGAGTCCTGGTTCTCAGGTTCTCAGAGCAGACTGAGGATGAATGGTGCCCAGCCATGAGGAAGCCCGGACCTGGGATGGGGAGTGGGGCTTCAGCTCAGAAGGGCACGCCCTAGGCCAAGAGTGCACTGTTCTTCTGGACCCCTGAAAGC
Source organism: Tympanoctomys barrerae (assembly GCA_002564285.1). Classification (NCBI taxonomy): domain Eukaryota; kingdom Metazoa; phylum Chordata; class Mammalia; order Rodentia; family Octodontidae; genus Tympanoctomys; species Tympanoctomys barrerae. Next base: position 9,558 of record NDGN011312285.1, read on the forward strand.
TTGGCAGGGACCAACGATCTCCAAGCCCAAGAAGCTACCCCTTGTCTATGGTGACTGAGTGGTCTGTGGGGGGCAGGGCAGTCTCCAGCACAACAGGCTGGCCCCTCTGCACTTACTGTGTGCCCCATCCCCACCCCCGCAGAGGCTTTGTTGCTGCCTCCATGGCCTGATGCTGTGTTGGGAACTGTCTTGGTTACTTTTCTCTCATTGCTGAGACAAAATACCTGATGCTCAAAGTGAAGGAAGAAAGGTTCATTTAGTTCACAGTGTGTGGAGGTGTCAGTCCATACTCAGCTGGCCCCAAGGCAAAGTGGCACATGGCAGAGGGCAGCAGGTCATGGTGGTGGAAAACAGCAAAAGCAACAAGCCCAAAAGGGAATGAGCGGCTGAGAGCAGGTCTTTCTCCCTGCCTTATATTGATGCAGGCTCCTGGCCACAGGTCGGCTGGCACTCATACCCTTAACCCAGCGCTGGACGATGGATCAGCAGTTCTATTCTCTTCCTGGCCTCCCAAGATCTCAGACCTGCCTCTGTCTTCCGCATCAGCTCCCACCCCTCCTTCAACCTACTTTGGTTCTTCCCTGCTCCCTGGACTCCAGGAAGGAGGCAGCTGAAGTGAACACACATAGCACAGGTGAAAATTCAGCTTGGGCCCTGCCCCTCCCTGGAACATCTCCCGCTGACCCCCAATCTGTGCCCTCCTCGAACTGCCTATGGAAGGCCCAGGTCTGCAGGAAGCTTCCTCCAGGAAGCCTTCCTTGAGGCCCCCAGCTCGGCTTATTCCTGACTCCAGGCTTCTATAGGACCTCATGGCACACACTGCTTTGTCCTGCATACATTTATCTTACCTGTCTGTGTAGAAGCTCCAGGGCTCCTGAGGGAAGGTTTATGTCACCCGCTCTGTAGGAGGCAGGAGGCAGGAGGCAGGCTGTACATGCTCCTTGACATCTTTACAAATCTGCCCTTATGCTGTTGCCCTTTGGCAATGTCTGAAGGTACTTCTGATGAGACTGGGGAAGCGAGTATTACCAGGATCTGTGCATGGATAGCAGGGATCTGCAGTAGCCTACAATACACAGATTGGCCCCCAACCCAGGGCTGTCCAGTCCCAAATGCTGGAGTCCCGGGTTGAGAAGCCCTGATTTAGATAAATCTGCGTGTCAGGTATTAATATAGTGACCAAGAAGCTCTAACGGCTGCAGTAGGAGAGTTGCTCACTCTACTGAGGGGACAGGCCAGCTTCTTCTTCCTGTCACCTTTGCAGACCCAGGAGTCTTCCATACCTTTTCCAGGCTGGAGGAGGGGCCAGGGTCTGTCTGGAGTCCTGGCGAGGTGGGGCCTCCATGGGAAGCCTTTGGGTGCAGAGGGGTGCCTCGGCCGGGCCAGTGTGATGAGGCTAGAGAAGTTTCTTTTAGTCCTGATGGTCAAAGAGGTCTCCGACGTGCACGGCAATCTTCCCTCTGTCGATGGCAGAATCCTTGCGGCAGGGCTGAGGGTGAGACACTGATTTCAACCCCATTCACCAGATGTGGGAATCACCGTAGTCATAACTGCCCTCCCCAGGAAAGGCTGGCAGAACAAGAAGGCTTTGAGAGACCCCATCAAAGTTCCTGACCCCCTGGGGACCGACTGGGTGGGTGGGGTACAAAGAGCTACCAGCTGGGAACAGCTGCTGGCTGGGCCCCAGTTCAGAGGTGGAGGCTGCAAAGGGTGTCCCCTTTTGGCTGGGGTTAAGAATGTCCCAGAGGATGATCACCCCGAGACAGCCCCCTGAAGGTCTTTTGGGGCCTTTCCTGCCCCCTTCCTGGGTGGCTCAAGTGACCAAGGGCTCCAGGCAGCTGAGTGAAGAACCCTTTCATTGTGAGGGCCTTGATGCCCACCCCTGGGGGCAGGGGTCCAAAAGGGCAGGACAGGCAGACCCTCCCACCCTGGAGGGGTCTGGCCTCCAGTCAGCCAGGGACTCTCTGCAATTCCTCTGGACAGCACAGAGCTGCCCTCTCAGAGGCAATCAGCACCCAGGGTCTGAGCTTGGCTAGGGTAGGATGGGGTGAAAAGAACTGTGCAGGAGCCAGAGCTGATTGGAGAGCCATCTGCGGCCTGCGCTTGGGTGATTTCCACAATGGCGCGAAGCTCTATGCATCCTCAGCCCACGTCCTTATGCTTTGTAGGGCTTATTTGGGAGTTAGGCAGCCCCAGGGCCAGACACTTTGATAATATTCCCTTATATCCTCAGTTTGCTCATCTGCAAATGGGTATATTGTTTTTAGTCTAGCATGAAAACAAAGGTCTATTGGAGTTTGGGTTTTTAATTTATTTGCAGCTTACAGAAAGCCCAGCTGAGAGAAATTTGAGACCTAGAAGTGCCTTGGGCTTTGGGGTTCAGCCTGGAAATCACATTGTGAGGTGGCCAGCTGAAACTGGCCGTGTCCCGGTTACCATCAGGGAGTGTGTGAGCAAGTGCACGTGGCCGTGGGAGGGCACACGGGCGGTGTACGCCCTGTCTGGCTGTGTGTGTGTGCATGGTTCTGGCCCCCTGTGTGGGGTTCCAGGTCTGCCCTCTGGGTTTCCCTGCCTCCCTCTACCTCGGTGAGTGTTGAGTGAGCATGTGCGTGTATGTGTGTGTGCATGCACATGCGTGTGCATGTGTGTGTGCCTGGCCTTTGAGTCCTATCCCAGTCAGTGTCTCTGCAGGCTGATTTGAGGCACCCTAGCGCTAGGGCAAATGGAGGCTGCCTGGCTTCCCCCTCGAGGAGGCCGGAGTGGGAGGCCAGAGAGGAAATAGCCTTTTGGTGAGGTCGGAGGTGAGAGAAGCTGCCTGACTGAAGTTGCAGTTCTCTCTGAAGCAGAGGTGGCGGGACCTCACGCCATTTCCGGAGACAAATCCTCTCATCCTCCAAGTGTACTTGGGGTCTGAGATGAGCACCCGGCCTGGCTCTGGCTGCGGGCTCCCAGGAGTCAGGACTGCTATGGGGTGTTACCGGTTGAGTCTCGATGTCCCCCAAAGCCTCATGCAGTCATGGGCATGGGCTCTAGAGCTTGTGGTTATTCAGGGTCCGATGCCGAGGTTCTGGGTGTGAGTGCTGCTCCACCCTGGGTGGGTCCCTGCCTGCGATATGAGGGAGGGAGAAGGCTTGCTCTTTCGCTCTTCCCTTTGGGCTCTTGCTTTTCTGTTTTCCGCCTCCATGAGCTGCTACCCTCTGCCATGTGCCATCTGGCCTTGGGGCCAGCCACATACAGACTGAAACTGCCACAAACTGTGAGCTAAATAAACCTTTTTTTCTTAATTCTGGGTGTCAGGTATTTTGTCTCAGCAAAGAGAAAATTAACCAAGACAGGGAGGTTGGGAACCCAACCTTGGATCAGCTACAGCCAGGCTTCTTCAAAACTAGCCCTGAAGGTAAGAGTCTGAAAAACAGTGGACAGCTTTTCAGTGTATATCCGTCCCTGATGTTGCATGGAGCATTTTATACTAAAAAGTTATTTCTCTGGAATTCAAATATAAATAGGTAGCCTATATTCCTGTTTCCAAGTCTGCCAACTTATCCCCACACGGCTAAGGGACTCAGACAGAAATGGGAAGGTTCAAGTTGTGTCCCACCCAGGGCCTGCTAACCCAGGTGACCCAGGTCAGTCTGTCAGGCAAAAGGCACAGACTTCCAGAAACTTCCTCATGCCTTCCTTCCCCATGGGTCTTATGAATGTTCCCTGGTTATCCATCCAGGCTGAGTCCTGGGCCCTAGACTAGATCCACCGAGTCTAATTCAGTGGACCTGAGTGGCAGTCAGGACACCGTGAGGCTCTGGAAACCAGGCTGGTTGGTGACCGAGTTCCTACTCCTGCGCCTGCTGGCTTGCAGATGTCAAGAGCCTCTGTTGCGATGAGTCAAACGCGCCTCTTCCAAGGCAAGTTCTTGCACAAGGACTTTTGCTTACTCAGCCTGCTCTGCCATCAAGATGACGCGGGAAGGGTCATGTT
>NDGN011312287.1:959-12931 GCA_002564285.1 Tympanoctomys barrerae
GCATCATTTAAACTAGTTCATTTTTAACATTTGGAGAAAAGAGATAACACAGATGACAGTGTGTATGCCAAATTTTGATTTGCTTGAATATGACTTCATGGAATGTTGTTAACTTTAATAAAGTTTCTAAGGTTTAAAACAAAAAATAAAAAATTTTTTAAACAAAAAAATAAAAAAGTTAACGCTAAATATCATAGGCACAACACTATAAATACCATATATCACTGGTAAAGTATAATTTGTTATACAGGTAAAAATTCTTAAGCAGGAAGACATAATTATAACTTTTTTTTTATTTTAGGGAAAGGTCTACAGGGTGTTCAGGGTCTCACTACTAGATCAGACTTGTAGTGATCCGCCTGTCTACAGCCTCCCAAGGGCTGGGATTATGGGCACGCACCAGCACGCCCAGTCTCAATCGCCATCTCAGGGCACCCTGGGGGTGGGGCCGGCATGGCAGGCCTGGGGATGGAATCCCGGGTCCCTGCGCCTGCTTGCAGGTACTTTAATCCATTGAGCTATTTGGCCAGCCCTAATTATAACATTTAGTATTATAAATCCACCTATTGAACAAACATTTACTCTTTGCCTGCTCTGTGGCGAGAATTGCACTGGACCTCTGCTGTCTCATAAGGCAGGTACCTGCAGCTCAAGGTTGTTGCAGGCAGCTCGAACACAGTGAGATGCGCTGCAAATGTAAAAGTCACACTGCGTCTTCAGACCTGGCATATACACACATGCGCAGTCTAAATTGCTTGTTGATAACATAAATTTACATGCTGTAATGGTAATCTTTTACTTACATTGGATTGCAATATATTATTAAAACCAATTTTACCTGTTTCTCTTTAGTGTTTAATATACCTAGTAGGAAACTGAAAAGTTACATGCACAGCTTTCATTTGTGGGGACAGTGGGAATACGTAGTGGGAAGACAGACTGTTGCAAGGAGCACGTAGTCTAAGGAGGAGAAGAGGAGAGAGCAGAGAAAAATAAGTAGATCAAGGGGGCAGGTTTCATGCTGCAACTAAAAGGCAAAAAAAAAAATAAAAAGCCACCAGTAGAGGTGGGGTCTGTGGTAGGAAATCGAAACCTGAGCACCTCTATCTCATTAGTTAGTGAGTAGGAGGGGGCAAGGGGGAAGAATTTTCAAACTTTCCAATTAAAGGAGTCTCCACCTTTTCAGGTTTAAATACGTTTATTTCCATAAATATTTAACAGTTCAAAGTTTAATCCCCAGACAGGTCTAGTTCCCTGCCAGTCCTCCTCTACTTGGCAAGCTGTGGTATGGATTTTATGTAGCGCACTGGTTGATATAGTGTCAGCAGAGGGGCTCAGCTCTAGTGTGGCTCTTTCTGACTGGCCCTTAGCTGGCCCCTCTCCTGCTCTCCAGGCTGATACGTTGTGTCAACTGGAGAGTCCAGAGGTTTAGAAACCTAACTAAGTGACTCAGCAAGGGCGAAAGTCCTCCCTTTGAAAATGTCCTGAGCTTGTGGAAGAGGGAGCACAGAGATGGCATGGATGGCTAGTGGCCTGGGCTGTCCACTGTCGGGGAGGGAAAGGGGCTGCCCCCCTCCCCCCGCTCCTGCTGCCTTTGCTGTCTTCTCCCTTGACCTCCGAGCCAGCCTGAAATCTGCACAAACCATGCGCTAAATAGACCTTTCCTTCCTTAGCTTTGGGCGCCCATTTTGTCTTAGCAAAAAGAGAAAAGTGACTAAGATGCTCTATGATAGACAGCTAAGTTAAGTAGAAATATTATAGGCAGGCAGAGAGGAGTAAGCTCTCCAGGGAGCCAGCGCGGAGGACGAGGACTCTACAGCTGCGGCTGGATGTGCACCTGTTGAAAGCAGGCCCCAAGATGAAGGCAGATGGCTGGGCCTGCGAGCTTCCCCAGGGGTAAGCCATAAACTGAAGACTGGACTCACCCGGGCCAGTACAGTCCAGACCGACATCAGCCACCCTAGTGAGAGACCACCGGCCCCCAACACATCCCTTCTGTATGGCTGTGTCTAGACGCCCCTCAAAGCCTCGTGTCGTCATAGATGGGTTTTTCAGAGGTGGCTGAATTTAGGATGTGTGGATTACCCCAGTGCTATGCTAGGATTAAAGGTACTAGACTTGAGGGTGGGTGATTTAAAAAATCAATCCACTGACCGACTTAGCCCACCCTAACTCCAGTAACCTGGGAAGACGAGGCGCAAGGAGGTGCTGCCCAGGCTGCCTCGTTGCTCCGGTACCGTCTGCCCGAAACGCAGTTTCTCCTCTGAGATGCCCCTCTCCCGCGCCGCCCTGCCTCAGAGCCAGCGGATTATGGACTGAAAGCTCCACACACTGTAAGCTAATAAACCTTCTCTTTAATTCTGATGCCAGGTATTTTGCCTCAACAATGAGAAAAGTAACCAAGATACCTTCCTAAAGAAGGTCTTTCCTCTTTCCACACACATTTGCTTCCCTACTGGATCAACACTACCTTGATGGCTGTACTTGTAATCTTTATTGATCGGTCATAGTTTTGAATCACATTGTACCCATCTTGTGATTTTGCTCTATAAAACTTCCTTCGAGGGGGGGACTCATTGGCAACTCCACTTTCAGGTCTCCTCCGGTCTCTCAGGAGCTCTGTCTCAATAAAGCTTTCCTACTCTTAACCTCTGTTATTCCTTAAAATTCGACCTTAGATTTGGGGAACACAAGTTCAGTATATCTGACCTTGGGCAGGCAGAGTCATATTACTGCCCCTGCGTGTCTCTGGTGCTACAGAGTGCTAAATTTAGCTGCAGCTGCCCCTTGGTTCTCTGCAGTGCTGCAGCAGCTTGCAGCGACAGATCCTCCGCCCCTTTTGCAGCAAAGCCCCTCTGTGCCGCCGGCCAGAATTGTGCCCATCTTCTTCCCTCCAACGACACCGAGCACTTCTGGAGTCCTCCACAGAACTCCTGGGCGAGGGAGAATGCAGGTCCTCTGGGTACACGGCAGGCAATGTTTCTGCCCCATCGCCAACCTCAAGCAGGCATATGGCTCCTAGGATGGTTCCCCCATGCCTAGAGAACTCTTAATGGGAAGCAATTTAAAAGCTGCTCAGATCGGGTGCACCCACACTGATAACTCAATAGGGTTTCCTGCATTACTCCTGTCTAGGATTTTATCGCCTGCCTTCTTCCTCCCACTTTGCCCTGGAAAGCCTTGTCTGGGAGTATGTGTGAAAGTATCTTTAAAGTAGTACAATTAGCCCAACAAAGAAGCATGCACGAAGGAAAATGGAAATTCAAAGGAAAAGTGTCTGATCCAGTTCCCAGGACAGGTGAGAGTCGCTCAGTTATCACATTCATAAATCTTGATTGAGCACTATTGCATACCAAGTTCGGGCATTCTATGCATAAATAAGACGTAATTTCTGATCTAACCCATTTTAATGGAGAAAGGCAGAACATTGTGTAAGGAGAAGAATGAGCTGCGGTTTCTTCAGGTAGTGATGATACTATGAAGAGAATATTGCAGGAAGGAGGGAGGAAATGTCTGGAGTGGAGTAGTACGTGAGGATTTGGGCAACGTCTCTGAACAGTCACAGTGCCTGTGTCTCAGAGGAAGAGAAGCCAACAGCTTATGAGCTCAGGTGGCAGGATGAGGCCAGGGAGGAGACCAGAAGGTCAGGGGCCAGACGCAGAAGCAGGATTGAGGGGTGTGAAGAACAGGAATCAAAGGCCCATGTGCCTGAGTTGTAAAGGATTAACAGGCGTTTTCCATGTCATGAAGACTGTGACAGGAACATAAGGTATTTGAAGGAAAGGGACCAATGAACTATACAATATAGGAGCTGAAATTGAAATCTAGAATAATGAAGTCAAAGCTGTAGTAGGCAAGAGATAATCCTCCCTTCCCTGGCTTTCCAAACAAAAAGAATATTGACAGAGTAGGAAGCAGTATTAGCAGTATTTCCTTCTACTATTGAGAAGGAAAAGAGCTCAATCACACACACACACACACACACACACACAGAGGCCCTGAAGCCCTGAGAGTCTACTGGTAATGAGGTCTTACTGAGCACCTGCTATTCCGCAGATACTGGGGTATTTTACATATGTGAGCCCACTCTCCCATGAACCCCAGTGGGCAAGCACCAATCTGCAAATGAGGACCCTGAGAAATTGGGTAGCTCGTCCCAAGTCACTCACTAACTGAGGCGCAAGGCTAGGTTCAAATCCAGGTCTTCTGTTACAGTTTGTTTCTTGTTGGCCCCCCCAAAGCCTCATGCAGTCAAGGAGCAGCTTCTAGAGTTTGTGATTAATTCATGATCCAATGCTGGGATTATGGTTGTGAGTGTTGCACCCACAAATAGCCTGAATACAATAGAAAGAAGGGAGAGACCCTTGCTCCCTGCCACGGCCTCTGTACCACTGCTGCTGCCGCTGCTGCCACCGCTGCTCCTCCCTTTTGCTCTTGCTGTTTTGCTGCTTTCCACAGCCACGAATGGCTGCCCTCTTCCATGTACCACTCTGCCTTGGAGCCAGCTGAGTGTGGACTGAAACCTCCATGAACCATGAGCTATGTAAACCTTTCCTTCTGTAATTTTGAGTGTTACCTATTTTGTCCCAGCAACAAGAGGAAAGTAATCGAGACACCTCCCATTGTTGAAATCCATATTCCTTCCACTGTCCCATACATAGAAACACTTTTGCCCAAAGACAGGTTGGCCATGGTGGGACGGTAGATGTTGAGTGAGTGGAGGAACGCATCTTCTCCTGAGAAGCCCAGAGGTCCTAAACTCTGCTCGGAGGAATCATAGCATACAAGCATTTGCTGCTCAGCTCAGGGGCCCAGAAAACTCCTTTTACCAGCTTGCTAAGAGCAAGCCCATCTCTGAGGGGAAGCTGTATCAGCCAGGCTTATGACACATAAACCAGAAGGCCAGGCTGCTATTTAGGGTACAAAAGGAACCACGAGCCTCAAAGTCCTCATGAGTCTCTCTAGATTAACATGCAAGGAAGCCAGGTCATCCAGAAACATTGACAAATATGGAGCTGGAAGAAGAATTAGGAAAATACTTCTTTCAATCTATGAGACTGAGATTTTTTAAAAACGGCATGTATCAAGCCCAGAGTGGTGGTTTACACCTATCAAGCCCAGAGTAGTGGCTTACACCTACATCCCAGCACTGGAGGGATGGAGGCGGGAGGACCTGCACTAGCTCAAGGCCAGACTGGGCTAGATAGTAAGTCAAGACAAACCTGAACACCCTATCTCAAAGAAATAAATAGAATCAGAGAAGGCTCAGTAGGGTGGGCCTGCAATCCTAGCTCTTGGGAGGATGAGGCAGGAGGACCGCTGTGAGTTCAAGGCTAGTCTGAATTACATAGTGAGTTCAAACCCAGCCTGAACTGCATGGCGATTGTTCACCATTGTGACCAGCAGCACATCCCAGCTCCTCCTGTCCCATACAAAGGATTGGTCAATACAATTGGTGAATATGCAAGTGCAACATTTATTTTAAGACAGAAACCAAGAAGAGAAGAAAAAGTAGTGCAACAAAGTGCCCAAGGTGAAACGGTGCTCTGGAGGAAAAAGGAAAAGCTGCCTCCTGCACACGGGAAGGGCCATCACAAGAACAAGAGGGCCACGGTGGTGGGGGCAGGGGCTGCTGTCTGTAGGGTCCTCTTTCTGACTTTGGATTCAGGCCATCCCATCAAAACCCTGTTCATCTGGTGTAGAAGATTGGCGTCAGGTGCTGGCCTGAGAGCCGCAGCTCTGAGCCTGTGGCCTGCAGGGCTCCACAGTGGACAGCTCGTGCCCAAGCGCCCGGCAATGACGCGCCCTAGGCTCGAAAGGTGACCCTTTACAGCCTGCAGTGCACATGCCACGGGCTTGCCACCCTGCCTGCTCTCACTGACTGAAGGGAGGAGAAGCTGCCAGAAGAAAATGAGGAAGGAGTTAGCGTCTATATACAAAGAACTGTTGACTACCTGTTTAGCATGTTCCTACCAACTTGGAAAACTTGCATCACTGGTACAACAAATAGACCTAATTTATCTTTTTACTAATAAACTTAATAAAAAGTCACCTGATAGAACAGTCATGCTTGTACCGCTGGTGGTTCAAGCCACCCAGCAGCAAGATAAAATTATGCCCCTCCATGAACATATTAATGAAAGAGGAAAAAAAAGAAAAAGAAAAAGAAATTGTGCTTGGCGAACCTGTCAGGAGCCTATAGGAACAAGGAGGATAGTAGATAAGATCCCAGGGTCTCTTAGAGTAACTCTACTGACCTGCCCCCGAGGCAGAACTGGAATCTTGCCTTTGGAAGAAGAGCCCCAGATCTTCCAGAGGTTCACAGTACAATCTTGGGCCTGTAAAAATGTGGGTGATCATTTCCTATGTAGGGTTCGTGTAGCTCATCCCTGTGTCCCTTGAGGAAGGACCGGAACTGTCCCTCAGGACCTGGGAATGTGTTGGGGTTGGAGGACTGCCAGAGTTGCCCTTCTTGCCTCCACATCAGCCTTCTGATTTCCCAAGAGACTTTAGACACAGCCCTTTGTCGTCCCTTGCCATGAGCGACAGGGTCTTGCCTGGGAAGATAGAATGCCTGCAAGACTTCTGGTTAGAAAGCCCACTCTGTTGTGGTGTGGGCATGTAGCACCAAAAGCATATTTGGAGTATTTGACCTTTAAGTCAACATACAGGTGCAAAGGAGCTTCTACTAGGGTCGCCCTCAACCCCAATTATGGTTATAGATCTGGAGGAGAATGTACTAGAGAAAGAAGTTAAAACAAAGCAGCAGAATTATCTGTGATGCCCAGGGTTGCTGGGGTTCCTGGATGTCTGGGGATAGAGCTCTGAAGGTGGACAGAAGGCCTTTGGTCCTTTTGGTCAGAACAGGAGCTGAGGGTGTTTGCCTCGCTAGGACCAGGGACAGGCAGGAGGCAGGAGGCAGGAGGCAGGCAGGCAGCCGCCCAACCCCTGGAGCAGGGCCCAGGTAGAGGTTGGGTAGCCTGTGCCCAATGCCCTGTCTCCTCGCCTTTAATTAGGTTGTCTGTAGATCTTCCCTGCAGTGACTTGAGAGGTTTAAAGTGTTGCTGACTGTGACAGCTACAGTTCTAGCCTGTCTTTTTTCTCCAGTCCTTTTCTCTTGTGTCTTTCTCTAGACCCTGACTATTGAATATAGAAAAGGCCAAGACCATTAATCCAGTTAGTGCTGTATGGCCTATCTGCAAACCTACAGCTAGCCTCTCGTGGAGTTCCTGGGCATTTGCTGCCTGGGGATTACAAAGAGAAAGTTGAGGACTCTACCCAGTGTGGTTATTGTCATTAACCTGGTGGGAGAGATCCACACCCCTTGAGAGACAGGATCATCAAATACTATCAACTTGTTTTTTTGCAGAGTCCCCTCTATGTACCATACTTGCTTGGATTTTCCAGAGAAGAAAGAACCATAAAAGAGAAGAAAGAGTTTGTAACTTAGGCCGTCCTCCTGTGCCCATCTCTTGTCATTCCTTCTTTGTACTGGACCCAAACCACAGGGCAATAGCAGATAAATTGTTCTCCCTTCATGTTGCAGGATCAGACTGTTCCCGCTGGTGAAGGACACAGCCCTGTGGTATGGTCACTGGGATTGGGAGGCTGCTTTTCAGGGTGTTCCCCATGGCACATCTGACGATCTGTGGAGAAAGGAGAGCAAGCAGAGGGTGTCCCTGCAGGAGGAGGAAGAACTGCTGTGCTCACGAAGCATCCCTCGTGGTATTCAAGTACCTGCTTGAAGCTTTGATGATGGGAATGGTGGCTTGCTCTTTATCCTTTTCCATAGCCGCAGCAGACGCACCCCACCCCACCCCACCCCATCCCTATATGCACTGACTCCTCCTGCTTTGGGCTTTGCTTAAGGCGATAGAGGTGGGGAGCTAAAGTGCTACCTGGCTTTTGGCTTCGGCTAGGAGGAGGCTAAGGTGCAACTTTCTTCAGTCCTGAATCTGGGTTCATCCACCACCAGCCACGTCTACCATGCTGCCCAAGTTCGGCCCTAGTGAGATCAAAGTTGTGGACCTAAGTGCACTGTGGCGAAGCTGATGTCACATGGGCCCTGGGCACCAAGATCGGTCTCTTGGGTCTGTCTCCAAAGAAGTGGGTGATAACATCTCCAAGGCAACTGGTGGTAGGAACGTCTGAACATCACAGTGAATAGGCAGGTGCTGCCTTCTGCCCCTGCGCTGATCATCAGAGCCCTCAAGGAGCTGCCAAGAGACAGAAAGAAGCAGAAAAGCATTAAATGCAGCGGGAATCTCACTTTTGATGAGACTGTTGACAAATGCAGCACCAGTCGTTAGCCAGAAAGCTTTCTGGAACCATGAAAGGGCTCCTGGGGACCACCCAGTCTGTGGGCTGCAACGTGGACAGCCGGAACCCTCATAACGTCGTAGACGACATCAACAACAGTGTTGTGGAGTGTCCAGTTAGCTAAGGAGCATAAGAAAATACATCAATAAAAAGATGATCTGACAAAAATGAATAAGTAGCGCAAGCTGGATAGCTCAGCAGACTAAGGTGCCTGCTTCGGTAGGCTCAGGGACCAGGGTGGCGTGCTGTGCTGGCCCCACCCCCGGGGCACCGTGAGTGGGTGGCTGAGACTGGGCGCGGTGGCGCGGGCCTGTAATCCCAGCACTTTGGAGGCTGAATACAGGAGGATCAGTACAAGTCTGATTTACCTAGTGAGACCCTGCAAACTCTGTACTAAATACATAATAAATAAATAAATAAAGTGATACCTGAATTTTAAAACACCAAGGTGATCTAACCTGATCACCTCATGTTCCCTGAAAAGAGGCTTCAGCTCTTATCTATAAGGGTACCCAAGCCGCAGTCTATGTCCATTCAGTAGACAAAAACAATAAAACACCAATTTTTAAAAAAAATCTCTTCTTCATATCTTCAAATTGCAAGAAATCAACAAATTCACTGGCCAGAGGAATCTCAGCAACTTTTTCAAAATAATGTTTTCCTATTTTAACAGTCCTGCAGACATTTTGTTTTGGACTGTTCAAAGCTGAAGCAGCCTAAGTGTCTCGGGACCTTCCTGGCCTGACTCGCCATCCTCTCCTCTCCTCGTAGCTGCGCTTTGCGAAGCCCTCTGGAACACTTGCTCCAGGGTGATTTGTTAAAAACCTCAGAGAACCTTTTTTTGCTTTAATGTTCTTTCTGAACAAAACAACAGTCTTCTACAGAGGCTTTGCTGCCACTCCGAGAACTCCTGTGAAGATAGACTCTGGTCAGCCGAAGCCTGAGCGGATGTGACAACTTCTTACAGTTCCCTGTTCTTCACATCTCAGCAAGGGGACAGCAGCACCGGCGGCAACTCTGACGATCTTTCCAGCATATTTTCCAATGATTCTGGCAACATTACACTTATTTTTATTAAACTCTTTTAGCTAAATGATGACTGACAGAAGCCTTGTTTGCTTGAATGGAAATGTGAGCGCACTCTTGCAGGCCCAGGGCGAGCAGCCCGCTGCAGGGCCGACCGCAGACCGCACCTTCAGGCTTGCTGGCTTGTACTCCTGTGGACTTCAGCGCAGGCTGAAAGAGCAGATCTTTATCAGCTTGCTCCTGTCTTTCTTGTTTTTTGTTAGCAGCAACGTTTTTCCTAGAGAAGGTTATTCTTTGTTGGAAAGAGCAGTCTTAATCTTAGGCTGATCTGGAACTGGAATTCTTCCGGGCTCATAGCTAGAGTGAGCATACGTTTCTCTAGGAAGCAGGTGATCTTCACTAAAAGCTATCTGTCAGCCAAGATCCTCTCACTGCATGAGGCCTCAGTGTCGGTTTACAACCAGGTTTTTTGGGTTTTCAGTGCAGCTCACAATTCCCTATTAAGAACATGTCAATTCAGCACAACTTCCATTAGTGTTAGAAATGTGGCTGTCATCCAAAAGAGCAGGGCTATCTTGGTTTGACCAGCAGAAACAGACTTATCTTGATGAAACCTTTTCTCAACATGACCAAAAGCCTGTCACCTCTTGGTACATTCATATCTCTGACCTTTCCCGAGATCTCCTTGTCCACTGCGCCATGGCCTCCACGCTTGTTGTGAGCTGTCGGCCAGTCTTGTCCAAGCACCCAGGCCACCACCCAGGTGACACATGCATCGGGATTTGCCCTAGCACAACTGAGGTTAGGGACCACAGCAAATCAAGGTCACACAACAACAAAAATACCCTCTTATGAAATCTGCTCTAACACTAAAAGGAATTTTCAGTTCAAAACCTACTAGTTGTTGAAAGATTTTATAGTCAGGATATAAGACTTTACTATACATGGCACTCTATTATATTTAAAAAAAACCAAAAATAAAATCCCAAATCACACTAAATTAAAATGCAATTGATTAGACTATTACATAGCAAATGTTTATAATAATATTTCCCTCTTAACTTTCACTCTGAACATTTTCAATTATAAATTGAAAAGAATAGTGAAAGGAATATTCTCGATGACATTTTTCTGTGCTTGCTTGATTTTAATGTAATAATTGAACATCTAAAACTGTGTCCCAAGCATGCTTTCTCTCTCTCCACACTGTACACAACCCATGTCTCCAATCTGACCACCAGTATCTCTCTGTTTTCTTTTTGCTGATATTGATCCCTTCAGGAACTTCTTAAACTAGTACCATACTAATGTTCAGTATTTCTACCAATTTATCTTATTTTTCTATTTCACCCATATTTCTGTGCATTGCACAAGGACAAGAGATTTGCATATTATTTTGCAATGTTTCTCACATATTAGCTTTTTTAAAGTTTCCTGAGGGCCGGCCAAATAACTCAGCAGATTAAAGCTCCTATAAGCAGGTGCAGGGGCTGGGGTTTGATCCCCGGGCCTGCGGTGCAGCCCCCCACCCCCGGGGTGCACTGAGATGGCAATTGAGACTGGCCATGGTGGTGCGCACCTGTAATCCCAGCTCTTGGGAGGCTGTAAACAGGCAGATCACTATGAGTCTGATCTAGTAGTGAGACCCTGAGCACTGTGTAGGGGTTTCAATATGATACACTAAACTCTTCAGCAATACCTTTAAAGGATTATGAAGCCCAGAGTTTTCAATCCTGCCTCTTCAACATGGTAGCACTTAAGCACACACGATGATGTGAGCCTATGAATGATGTGAGCCTGTGACAGTTTCTGTATTTTAGGACTCTTCCCTAAAATACAGGGAAAAAAAAATCCTGAATGCATAACATGTTTCTTAGTCATTAAAAACAGAGATTTTGTGGAAACCCTCAAACTATCAACATCTGCAGGTCTGAGGACTTTTTCATTTCACTAGGGTATTACTGGAATGTTAGATAGAAATCTAGGGAATAAGCCAGTGCACTAGGCCAGAGCAAAGGCCAGACTTATCACCTGAGAGGCAGCAAATCTGCAGCACGCATCAGCTTCCTACTGCTGCGCCGCAGCCCTTGGGCTCAGGGACTCGGGTCCTACTGCTGCGCCACAGCCCTTGGGCTCAGGGGCTCGGGTCCTACTGCTGTGCCACAGCCCTTGGGCTCAGGGGCTCGGGTCCTTGCTGCTGTCCCCCCTGCCTGTGCACTAGGAGCCTCAGTGTGACCCTTTGCCCTCTCTTAGAATAGCTTAAAGGCAGGGAGGGCAGGGGCCAGATTTCTCTTTCAGCCAGTGAGGACAGCAGTTTCAATGGGACCTAGCATTCTAGAGGTGAAACTCCAGAGCAGGGACTTTCCTGAGTAGCCCCCTGTTTTGCACAGAACCCTGATGTCTGCGGGCAGCGGCTCCTTCTGTGTCTGTCTTGTGTAGAACGCCCTGCAGAGTAGACCTGGTACCACTGAGCAGCACAGTGCTACTTATTTTTGGTCACTCTGCCGTAATTTCCATGAAGCTAGAAATCCTCTTTCTGAGATTGCATTTTGTTCCTTCTCTTCATTTTGTGTAGCACTGTCTTCTGACCTTGTTGTAGAGCTTTGGTGCAGTTATAACCTTAGCAC
>NDGN011312305.1:0-13853 GCA_002564285.1 Tympanoctomys barrerae
TTCTTTGTCATGGAAGTATTTCACTTCTCCATCAAACTTGAAAGAGATTTTTGCAGGGTATAGCAGTATGGGCTGGAATTTGTTTTCTTGGAGGACTTGAAGTACTCTGTTCCATGCTCTTCTTGACTTGATGGAGTATGAAGAGAACTCTCTTGTTATTGTGATGGGTTTTCCTTTAAATGTGATCAGTTTCTATTCCATAGTGGCTTTTAGTATATTGTTCTTATGCTGGATTTCTGGGATCTTGATTATTATATGTCTGGGTGTGCTTTTAGTTGGGATGATGTTCTTTGGAGTTCTATATGCTTCAGTTCCTTGAACGTCAGATTGTTTCCCCATATTTTGGGAGTTTTCTGCTATTACATCTGCCCATATTCTCTTTCTGTCATTAGTATTGACTCCTTTCTCATTGATGCCTATTAGCCTTACGTTGTTCATTTTTGCATCATCTGATAGATGTTGAATTATTTTTTTCGGCATCCTAGTTGTTTTTAAGAGAACTTTTCTTATCTTTTCACCTACTGCAATGGTGTCTTCAAAATCTGAAACTTTATTTTCACTTTCATTCAAATGGTTTTTGTCAGATTGAGTTTTTAATTTTCTGTATATCTCATTGAATCTGCTTCATGCATTCTATTTCTTTCCCATGTTATTCATTCAAGGATTCCATTATTTTTCTATTCTCCTCTATTTTTTTATCACTACTTAAAAGTTCTTAGTAATTCTCTCATTATAAGTATCATTTTTTTGTTTTACTTCAGCAATTATTTCTCATTTGATATCCTCTGTACCTTTCTGCAGTTGTTTCTTTACTTCAGACACTATTATTTCAGAGATTTTTGTGAGTGTGACTTCCAATTTCTTCAATGCTAGCTTCTCCTGCATTTGTTCTGGGTGAGCTCTGGGCCTGAGACTGCATTTTGCTCCTTCTCTTGGTCATTTTGTATAGCACTGTCCTCTGACCTTTGGTGTAGAGCCTTAGCTCCTATCAACATTATTATCTAAGGGAGATTATGTGGTTAAGGCAGTTGCAATTTTGCATTTATGGTACTATAATTAGAATCACTAATAATATGTAGCAAGATTTAGTGCTTGTCAATCTTTTGTAATTAATGGGTTTGTATTTTAGACCCTAAGGGCCAGCATCATGACTGTATAGCTAAGCAGATATAAGATTGGGAATTTGTGTTTAAGTTAGTTTCCCTGAGATCTGTCTGATCACCGCCCCTTAATGTACCTGGAGACTTCCAGGAAGACTTTCACCCTGGTTACCTGTTGCCACCTCTCTCAATTGAAAGAAAGATAGAGAGAGAATAGAGGAGAGGAGAGGAGAGGAGAGGAGAGGAGAGGAGAGGAGAGGGAGAAGTGGATGCACTCATAGATCTGGGTCTAACAGAGCATCTCTGCTTACCAGGTCCGGGTGTACCAAATTCAAACTTGTCCAGCTGGACCTGGCTTGTGTCTGGCTGCTATGCTTGATTTCTTCCTGCTGCATCCTGGGGAAGTAAACTCACTGTGCCCCATTGGCAAGCTGTTCTGCTCCTGGATTAGCTGGCTAGATCTCACTCCTAGCTGCTCTGCTGGAAGTTCCACTGCAGGGTTCCATACCAGGCCTGACCACTGGCTGGAGGCTGGAAGTTCCAGTAGAGCGTGGGGCCTGGCAGTTGGATAGAGTCAGTGGGCAGGTATCAGGAGTCAGTAGGCCCAAAACTCTTATTTCTTTCAACATGAAATTAATAGAGGCCTTTAATTTGGAAAGAAAAAAGTCAGATTTCTTAGTAAAATGTCTCCTCCTACCAAAAACACACTCTTGACACAATAACGCTTCCAAATAATGTTTCACTTATGCTATTAATTCAACTTATTACTACTACATTTTACATTTATCATTTATTAGACACCAAATGTATGCTTAAGCTTCATAAACGCATTAAATAAAACTGGTAAACACATTTTAAGTTCTCTTTACCATCACGCTGCACAGTAGCCAGCATCATCCCCAGTTTAAACATAGACTTGAGACTCAGAAGGTTAATCTTCATAGCCTGTGGTGCTTCATAAACATCATCTCTGTGGTCACACACAGCCTGGCACTAGGAAGGTCCATACATCTGGCTTTAGTTTCTGATGCTGTCATCTTGAACTTACTAACTTTTGAACAAGCACTCATTTTTCACTGTACTCCTCCAGTCAATCAATATCCATATTATTTTCCTCTGCTCCTTTGGAATTAACACTTAGAAAATATGCATCAGGGTTGGGAATATAGTTTGGCAGTCTAAGCACCTGCCTGGCAAGCACAAGGACCCAGGTTTGATGCCTGGCACCGCAAGCCATGCAGGCGCCATTCTGGCCACTGAAATAGAGTGCGCCAATGCACATCTGTAATCCCATCACTGGGGAAGCTGAGACAGGATGATCACTATGAGTCCAAGCTTCATAGAGAGACCTTGTACCAAATAAATAAATTAAATAGCAGGACTCTTTGCAAGGATATCTGGAAGTAATCTGCATCAAGCCAGCAGCTACAATAACTACAATTTCAACTTCAACTCTACTATATTTCCCTTGGCCAAAAATGCATTAGGTCATTTTTTCAGTTTCAAGCATTCAACAAATGGTAGCAAGGCAGAAGCACCAGAAGCATACACCTGATTTCCATGACAAAAATGGTAATGCTATATGAGTTGGTGGAGCCACATTCTGTATTGCTGCATGGACCTAAACAGCAACACAAATGGGAACAGAATGGAACACTTCGCCTGTTGGCAGAGTCACCCCCAAGGAATGGAGAGATCAGTAATCACGCCAGCTGATATGATACAGCTAAATTGTTCTAAATGAAATCATAATTGATGCCAAGTAAAAGCACTGTGTATCCATTAAAATATGGTATATTGAAGAAATAAAGTACAATTGAAACCTTAAAAAAATAAAATAATTTAAAAATATATGCATCAAATTCACAAAAGAAATACAACCAGTTCTCTGTTATTCCCATAATTCTCCTCCTCTGTACCACTCACATAAAAAACCATACAAATGAAAGCAATATTTGGGATATCTGGGATAGAGAGCAGCTAGGAAATTTCACTGAATAAAAGAAAAACACAAGAAGTATTTTATAGTTCAGGAAAAAAATCTTTAAATAATCTAGTCATCTAAGATGGCAAGAAACAGGAAAATAGACCTTTTGCAAGTGGGAAGGGGATCTACAGATGGAAGAACAGGTGACAGAGGGACAAGATGGGTAGGTAAAAGGATTAAGAAGCAATATGTACCCACTCGCAATGATGAATGCATTCATTATGCACTGCAAACATGTACTAATAAAAATCATAAATAAGGTAATCATCTTCCAACAAGTTTATCTCATATTCTACAACACAAAATTATTGAAACAAATCTGAAAACTTTTATAACTTTAATCAGATCTGCTATATCCTGGGTCTGTCTACCCTGTTTCTATTAATTTTCAAAAATTATATACACTAACCTTTGGTAGCCCTTGTTTTGTTTTTGAAAATGCTGTGAAGTTCAGTTATAATTCATTAATATTAAAGGAAAGTCACTAAAGGTCATTCCAGTCCAACTTCTCTCCCAATGTAATTATCTTTACAAAATATCACTTTCACAGGGCATTTAGCCTCTATCAACATAAATTTTTTTCATATCATGCATGCTTTCTCCCTTTCTCTCTTTTCCTCTCCCTCTTTCTTTCTCATACACACACATGTGTGCACACACACACATGTATGTACACACAATTCACAAATAAGCTTTCAGTGCATTTTCTCTACACTTCGAGCTGCTTACTGTCAATGGGAATTTGTGTCTGGAACTAGGACCATCACCACGAATTCAGAAGCAGATTCCAAGTCCTCTAAGTCAGCAACTATCAGGTCTGTTGAAGAAATCCTCACAGACATGCTTTCTGGAGGCGAGCCAAGAGGCCTGGGATTCTGTTGAGAGTCAGCCAGACTGTTTCCACTGAGCACATCTGACTCTACTAACAGACTGTGTGTCCCCCTCATCCAGGGCTTGCAACTTGCCAGCAAGAATAAACAGGACAGCATAGGCCCTGAGTATGGGCCCAAGGGTTATGGTTTCTGAACAGAATCAAATTATGGGCTTTGATTCTCCTTCCTCCTGAGGGATAAAGATGATTGAGGCTGAAGCAGATTAAAAATACGGAAATCATTAGCAGACTAAACTATACATAATAGCCAAAGTATTAACAAATATCAGTAAACAAACTAAGCAGCACTTCTAATCCCAGAAGTTTCCTGAACCAAGGAACAGAGCCAAGAGAACTCAGTCACTGATCAAACTCCTCATTCTACACATCCAGAGGATGCTGTTCAATATTGTACTGTTACTCGCATGCAAGGCCAAGAAAAGACTCTATGCAGACTCCCTTCAGCCTCACCCAATGATATCCCCACCTAATGGTCCCTCCCTCTTGATATTTCCCAAGCACAACTCCCTGTTTTGTCCTCTTTATAATCTCACATTCTACTTACAGCCTAATTCCAGGAGTGAGAATGACTCTGTAACCGTAGATTTCCACTGATCCATTATTAAGTGGATGGGTGGGGTTAATGTTCCCTACAATTGCTCTTTTTTGACCATTTGTTTCATGGTTCTGTTTTAGTATTAGTAGGCACTGCTATGTGCATACTATATGAATCAGTTTAGCTTAGAAATGAGGTCCCCTTGTCTAGAGATGATCTAGTCTTCTTCACAGGGGATGGACCACCCTTCCCCAAAAGGTGGCCTCCACACATGCACAGGGGCATCTCACCAGCTTCCATGAGAGGTGGACACTACAGACATTAATAGGGAGAGCAAGGGATCCCAGACAATCTGCTATGCCCAAGAATACTCCTTGCAGCAATTATCCTGCCCAAAATATCTATAGCACTGGACTGAGAAACCCTTCCAGAGATGGCTAACCAAAGAAGAACCCCTTCCTTCCTCAGCCACATACCTCAGTCAGACTGAGGGAAAGGGTGAACTGGAGAAAGTATTAGGGTCCTGGTATGAGGCATAGTCTCCTAAACAAGTCTCACTGTGACCATTGTGCCAGAAAAAAGTAAATCCAAGGATTATTTTTTTCATTATAAAACATCTAACTCATAGAATGTTCATAAGGGCTAGCTCCATGAGAGTGCACAGAATATAGTAGTAAGCCACCACTTTTACTGTAAAAATGTGGAGGATTTAATTCACCCAATTTCCAAGGAAAATATTAGAGAACAAGAATCAAGAGGTAGGTACAAGAAGACCATGTCTCAGCAGGGGCTCAGGCTCAGGTGTTCACACTGGACCTTAGCCAACTGGCCTAAAAGTGATAGGCTCAGGTGTCCAGAGGTCTGGGGACCTAGTGTGGCAGTACAGGTGTTTGAAACAGAGAGGAGTGAGAGGTGAGTCTGAGGGCCAACTGCCATCAGCATATTAGGAGAATATTGTTAATCAATGTCTAAACCTTGAGAAAAAGTACTAGAAATCATGAAATTGTGAGGTTGTATGTCACAGAGAAATGTGCAGAGTATAAAATTTATATTGATTTAAGTCAAAAACAACATATAAAGAGGTGAGAAGAAAATCTGGGATCAGAAGCAACATGAACCAGTTAAACATTGACTAGATGTAAAAGCTAGTGATCTCAATGCAGTTTATTTGAAATTCAAAGGTATAGTGAAACAGCAAAGGTCAGATGGGTTGAGACACTAAAAATAATTTTTTCAAATCTGAATTAAAGCTACAATCTCTGATTCCTATCCAACCCCACAAACCTACAACTGACCAACATTTATTGTTTTCCATAGCCAAAACACTGCAGCAACAATAAAGAAGTTTACCATACAATCCTACCATTAGGTAGAATTGTTTAAAGCATATGTCTGGGGCCAAATACACGTGCATGCATCCCCAATCTTCTTGGACAGGTCAATGTAACACATACCCCCAAATTCTTGATTATAAATGGCAACAAAAATAGTACTCAACTCAGAGGAAAGTAGTGAAAATGATATAAGAGAATCCAGGTAAATGTGCAATATTATCTATGACACCTTTAGGGACATGTGACTTAGTAAATATCTGCTACAGTAAAAGGAACTAAAAAAATCTCTTGGTTCAGGTTTTCATCCCTTTTGAGTGACTTCATTTGCACATTGCAGTCACCTGTGAGGGAGCTAAGTCTGAACAGCTCTTGAGATGTGAATTTTTTGTCAGCATGCAAATTCACAAAACTGTAATGCTTTTAAGTTTCTGAAAAAAGGCTCCTTTCTGAGAAGCAAGCAGCCTCAAGGCTTTCAAAATACAAGCAGTGTCTGGTGTAAAATGGGCACCACCATGATGCTTGCAGAATAAATACTTTAAGTGGCTGCTCTTGCTGGTGAGATGCTTGATATTGAAAAAGTTGCTTCCTAATGTTACATATGATAAGCATTTCTATTCCCATTTGAAGTATTATAGATCAGTGTGGATAAAATCAGCTGACAATGTATGGGTCTCAGATGCATGACCATGTGACCTACAGTTCATCCTCTCTCTAAGGAGAAGTGTGCCATCACACCTGAGTTCAGACATTAAACTATTTTACTTGAACATAGAAAGATTCCCTATGCATGAAGAGATTAAAAAACTAAATAACTAAAACACTAAATAACAGTTTCAGTACCTAATTGAGTAATATTCTCTCAATCTAGGTCTACATACCATAGGCTTTGCCACCGCTGTTGTCCTAATGACAAGGTGATTTTTGGAGATGAACAGTGTCCTGAGAACAGAGCACCAAAATATTGCCCTGCTTAGTCATAAAGTGACATCTGTAGACTACAGACTCTACAGGGGTGGCTATAGACCTCATCCATTTGGTCCATTGTTGTATCCTTGATGGCCAGCACAGTGTCTGGAAAGGAGGATGTGCTTGGAAAATATTTGTAGAACAAATGCTTCCTCAATTCCTAACTACTCCGAATGGTACCCAGGTGGGCACACTGAGTAGGGAATGTGGCCTCCTCACCAGCATTTTAGGGGAGCTGTTGCATAATTCCATTGTTAAGGTATTTAGCCCTTGAGCTTTCTGGAATAAAAAAGCATGGAATATTTTCAAACCCTACTACTGGACATAACCCTTGATATACTGGAAAGATGAAAAACAAGCTCCCAAATAATGCAAATCAGTAATGGTGCCAAAAAAAACTCTTTTTGACTCCTGAGGTCTCTATTTGCCTTCAGACTGGATAATGTATGGAGAAGAACTTTATTCAAACTGTCAGCTAAGTGTCACATTGAAATTTTGCTGTAGGCTACTAAGTGTTCCATCAGCACAGCTTGGGCTCTAGATTGCTGGTAATATCAACCCCTGGATATCCATAGTAGTAGTCCTGGGCACTCTGCTGAGTCCAATATGTACTGTGTTACTACTACTCACTGGGACAGCACAACATAGACCTCACTACCCCATTTTTCAATTTCAATAATTAACTATTTAAAAGGCGTAAGTCATTGGTATCTTACATCTGCTAATTGATGAAACCAGAATTTAAATTCAGTCCACCAGATTCCCAAGGGTCTTGATGATTAGGTGAAATTCAGTCAAATTAGTATCCTATGATTTGTCTCTGCCTTTTTTTTTCTGTAAACTTAGATGAAAAATTGTAAAATAAACAGGAGCACACCTGGATATGTATGTGTCTATTTTTCATACATTTCTACATCAAGTGTCAATGTGACTTAGACCGAGTTCAAGTTATAATGAGGTTACCAGGCCTTTCTCATACCAACTGTCAACACAGGCTAGATAGACCAAGTGGGAAGGCCATGTTTGTAAAGTAAAAGAGCATACCCTTCAATGATGTTACACTAATAGAACCAATAAAACATTTGCTGTTAGGAGACCTATGCAAGTTGTTTCCCTAAATCTCATACATGGAAAATCCATGGGCTTTGGAATCATGGATATGAAGACTCCTAGGGACCCACCAGAAACAAAGAGCAAACGAGCTGTAACTCATGGAACCTACTGCATCAGAGTCATCAGATTAGTTGGTCTATATTTGTTTATAAAGTACAAAGATCTGTTATTTTATGCTGCCCAATATGATAACAAATACCCATATTTATCTGTTTAAAGTAATTAATATAAATCAAACTGAAAATCTAGTTCCTCACTCATGCTAGCTACATTCAAAGTACTCAACAACACATGTAGGAGTAAAGGCTACTGCATTGGCTGGTGTGGGCCTAGAGCATTTCTAGAACATTCTAATCATCACAGGAAGTACTTGTGGGCAACACCAGTCTACATAAAAAGTGAAAGCAAAGCATTGCTACACAAACAAGTCTGTTGTCTCAAGGAAGAGGAATCATATGCTTCAATGTAAGTATTACTTTAATTTTTTTAATGGGTTATATTACAAGGACTCGATTTCACTGCAACAAGAAAAATGTAACTCAAAACTATCATAAGCAAAAGTAGAGAATGTATTTGTTTTTCCAATTGAAAATTATAGAAAGAAAGCCTAGGTTAGCTCAGGGGTTCTAATCTGCCTCTCTAACCTGCCATATTATTCCATTTCTCTACCCTCTTCTATGTTGCTTTCCGAGGCTGACTTTATTCCTGTGGGGGCAAAGATGGCCTCAGATAGACCCAGGCTTATATGGTTCTTAATGCCTACAACTTTGAATACAGACTTCCATATCAGTCTCAGATTGGCTTGACCTAGAACCATATGAGAATATTTATTTAATATTTTTATATATCAGAGGCTGTTCACTGAAGACTATCCCAGCATATATTTAAAAGAGAATGAGGGTTTAAACATAATTCATTCCAGTCTAGAGTGTTTAGCTTTTTAGCTGTATGTCATTGGGCAAATTATAATCCTAATTTCTCTTCACCTCAACTTTTACATTTTTAAAATAGGGATAAAAATACTAACTGTAGTGGTTGATACATTGTGTAAACTTGAGAAGTTAAAACACTTCTCTGGCAAGTGCAAGTGCCTGAGTTCAATCCCTGGTTCCGCCAAACAAAAACAAAAAAAAAAAAGCTTAACTAAATGGGCTCAGCAATCCCACACCCTAGGTGTGTGGAGGCCCCACCCTAGAATGATTCATCACTTACAGGATATAAAAGGGAACTGAGGAAGGATGGAATATTGCATTTCCTCAGACGAGCCCAGTCTTTGCAGTGTGCTTGGATGTAGTCTCTTGGCTTCGCAGCCTCCTGATACAGCCTCTGTCACAGACCCATTGGCCTCCAGATACAGACTTGCATCATACATTGCAGGGCGCTCCAGACCTTAGACTAAATCCTTTATTCTCCACTGTGCAGATGCCCTCTGCATGCTTCCTCATCCAACTCAGTGGCTGACCATCGTAAGCCAATCTTGCAATTTCTTATACATGTGTACCTTTTGTGTCACATGTATTCCACTAGTGAAACCCTAACTGATGCACAAATGTATAAATAAACTCGTAAGTCAGCTATTGTTTTTATTATTCTTATTCCTAACTATACAAGATAGGATAATTACTAATGAGCAGTGAAAACACTTTGTGCTCTAGAGTTAGAAGAATGACCAATTGTTGGTGTAATGAAGGGGAACTTCACAGAGGGCACAGGACAGGAAGTGGGCATTGAAGCACGGACAGACAGAAGAAACTAACTGACACCTCTCACCGCACACCCATGCAACTAATGCCTATGTAAAAACCCTGTTTCTTACTCCACAGCAAGCAGCAAGGAGTGGGTTAGGGAGGGCTGCAGGTAAGAGGTTTTCTATATCCATCTAGAGAAAAAGTTGAGAGACAGCTTGCTGTTGGTTTTTTTAAACATTAATAAAAAGAGCACAACGAAAGGGAATCAGAGAAGCCAGGCATGTCTCATCTGCCATCCCTGTGCCCCTGAGCTCCCCACACTGCTGGTGGCTGATGGTGATGAGCTCCTCCCAGAGGGGCGCCGAGCAGACTGTGCGGCTCCGCACATCTTCCACATGCCTCTGTCTGTCCAGTGGGGGCGGAGGCCTCCTAACAGCTGCTGTGCTGCTTTGTAAACAAGTGGGGGACACAGTTCTTTAACCTGGAATCCTGCAGCTGAAAAATATGTTTACCTCTCCAAGGATTTGGTTGGAAATGCTTCAAAGATTTTTGCTTTTCCCAGAAAGCTGGGGCTCAGTAGGAAGCGATGGGCTTCCTCTCTGAGAACACAGCTCTCCTTGGGTGAGGAGAACAATCTTTTCCAGCCTGACAGTAAATAGCCTGACTTGGATAAGAACTCAGGATGCCTCGAAGGTGGATGAAATGCAGTTTAGCTCACATGGAAAGGAAATGTGAAGAACACGCTGACATCCAAGGCGGGGCCAGAACTGCATGTGAGATAGGCACATTTCCAGCGCGTGTTGTGATGTTTGGATCATTTCCAGAGACCACTGCCAAGGCTGGCCTCCAGGCAGCTGCAGCTTGAGGGGAGGGTTTTATCATCCTTCCCAACCCCTCCTCCATGGCAGGCGCGCGTGTGTGTGTGTGTGTGTGTGTGTGTGTGTGTGTGTACACGTGCACCAGCCAAACCCACTAATTAGCATGTGCTTTTTATGTATGAGAACTTAAAAGCCATCGGGGCAGCTGCTGTCTCACAGCCAAGGAACTAAATTCGAGTCATAGCTCTGTTATTTGGCCATATGACCAGGTCATTTCACCCTGGAGATTTGGTTTCTTCATTTGTAAATGAAGATGATAATATGTGAACCAATTAACTCAGGGTTTTGATGAAGATCCAAATTAAAATGAGATGACAGAAAGGAAAGTTGCCTGCCAACTCTAAAGCCCTGCTTCCCAAGATGTGGCACTCAGGCAGGTAGATCTGACTTCAACAAGAAATTTGTCAAAAAGGCAGGGCCCTAGCCCCTCCCCAGACCAACTGAATCAGAGCCTGCACTTGGACCCATCTCCAGAGTATTTAATATACACGTTCACTTTTCATAATCACTGCTCTGAAGCACTCTGAAAATGGATTTAGGAACCAGTGGCAAAGCTGAATAAAACCTGGGCCCCTGCAAGTTACCAAACTTTTAGCCACATGACTGACTTTCTGAGTCAGCACTGCCTCCTCAGAGGGGCAGATGTGGTCAGAGAACAGCATCTCTGCCCTTATTCCTTCTCCAAGGTACAGGTAGCACAGTGTGAATGAGGCTTGCCTCATGAAAGGGTGGCAAGCAGCAGTCTCACTCCACAGCTATGGCTGTATGCCTTACATATTAATAACCAAACAACTGAGATTTTAAAAATCTTACTGCACTTTGATGCGCCCTAAGGATGAGCTGGCCCTCTGCTTCTTCTTGGATCACATTCCCTGCTCCCTGTCTCCAGTCTCACCACACCAGCCTCCCTCCTGTCCTCAACCATGCAGGGCAGCTATGAAGGAGAGCCATGCATTGCCTTTTCTTACCCCTGGAGTGTTCCCCCCTTCAATGGGCTCAGACCTAAGCCTTTCTTGCCCTTGAAATCTTTGCTCCAATGTTACTTTCCCAGTGACACTTGCTCTCTATATAAAATGTAAACCCCTCTTTCATACCTCTCCATAGCTATCACTTTATAGCACATTATTCATTTACTTAGTATGTTTTATTATCTTATTCTTTCCTACCACAAAACAGAATACAAATTATGAAAGCAGGAATATCTATATTGTTCACTGCCACATTCCCAGGTTCTAGCACATCTATTGTGGCTTAGATCTAAAATATCCCCCCAAATTCTCATGTGTATGGATGGTGGTTGGATCTTGGTAGTGCTATATCCATTGCCCATCCAGTAGCTGAAAGTAATGTTATGAGTGGAGCCTGGTCAGAGATACATCGCTAGGAACATGGCCTGGAAGGCTGCATGACTGGGCCTAGTTCCTCCCTTCTTGTCTGCTTCCCGGCTGCCTTGGGTTGATGATCTGTTCCTCTGCCAGTTCCCTTTGCCACCATATTGCTTCCTTGGCACCAGGTGACCATGGACTGAAAACATGAACCAGAATAAAGTCATCCTCCTTTAAATTGCGGGTATCTGGTATTTTGTCCCAATGGCTGGACAGTGGCTAAGACACTGGCACACATGAGCTTGACATGCATTGAATGAATAAATGGAAGAGGAGAGGAGAGTGGCTTTGAATATGAACTCTGGAGTTAGGCAAAGTTGGGCTTAAATTTTAGTTCTGTCATCATCAGCTGCCCAACTCTAGGCAAATAATACATGTTCACAGTTCTGGTA
Organism: Tympanoctomys barrerae; assembly: GCA_002564285.1. Lineage (NCBI taxonomy): Eukaryota > Metazoa > Chordata > Mammalia > Rodentia > Octodontidae > Tympanoctomys > Tympanoctomys barrerae. The sequence continues at coordinate 12,271 of NDGN011312305.1, forward strand.
TAAGACTGGCATATAGGAGATGGCTGTGTATGTATTAGCTGTCATTATTAAAACCTAATTTTTTTTTTTTCTGGTACCAGGGATTAAACTCAGGACTTTGCACTTGCCAGGCAAGCACTTATTGAAACATAATTATTATCATTATCATTTCCTGTAACCTCATTCTCCCAAGAGAATTACTAAAATTATCATTTCTTTTAACAAATAGTCAAACTTTTCTGGAAAACACCACATCGACCCAACTCAGAATTGTGACACATTTCTCAGCAGCCAATTTTTTTTTGCATAAACATGTATTTATTTAAAGAATAAAGTTATTTGTCACCTTTTTAGAGTCAGGCCGAAAACTACTGGCTACAGCCAGATTTCTGAATAAGAGTATCTGACACTGAGCAAGCAGAAGTGGGGTTAATCACCATTAGACTGTGAGAGCAGCCAGCAGGAAGTGGCCCTCTCCACCTAAGTGCACAGGAAATGACATCCAAAGAATTTTCCTACATGTACACAAATTGCTATAGTTATAAAATAAAATAAATGATGAATTTCTGATGATAGTCATTCAAAGTATCTCATCTTAGAGATGAGGACTAAGTATAAGTAGACTGCATTTAGTTCCACTTGCTCAAATTCAGCAAGTCTCATTTTGGGGCTAAAGAGACAGCTCAGCAGTCCAAATGTCTGCCTGGCAAGCAAAAGGACCTGGGTTTGATCCCCAGCACTGCATGCTGTGCCAGTCCCAGAATCCCAGGCATGCTGGGCCAGGCACCAAAACCGGGTGTGGTGGTGCACACCTGTAATCCCTGTGCTAGGGAGGCTGAAACAGGAGGGTCACTATGAGTCCAAGCTGCATAGCGAGACCCTGTGCCAAGTAAATAAATAAAAGATTTTAAAAATTTAAAAATCTCATTTCAGTAGCTCTAGTAAAATAACTTTTGTGAGGAAGTGTCCTACCTCTCTAAAATGGGGAAGCCGAGTCAGGCAATACTACGACTCCTCCTGGCTCACATAGTCACAGACCCGGTGACTTTGAACATTTTAGTGTCCTTCACCTCCATTTGGGCTCCCCCCCCACACACAACTCAGTCCTACTCGTCTGACTGTAAACTGTATTGCAAATCTTTCCATCTCAACAGTGCCCATCATTCATTCACCTGAAGTGACTCAAGAGCTTCCTAACTCCTCCACTCTAATATTCTCCAGCCAATGCTGCCATCTCCAGATGCTTTCCATCTGGAAAGGGCCCATTCTTCCTCCTCCCCTCATCTTAGTTTGCAGACTGTCTCCTCTCACCGGCCCTGGGCCTTGCACTCTGCTGTGCAGGTTCTTAGGGGCACTCTGGTTCTTCCCAAGTGTTGATTCCCATGAATGCCAGTTAGACTCTTGCCTTCCCATGTCACAGCAATGTGCCTTTCCCAAAGAGGCCTCTTGGACTCATTGTAAACTACAGCCCTATCATTTCACTCTGTGATACTTCTCAGAATCTGTAGGCACACATCCCTTTGTGAATCTCTTTGTTCATGTCTGTTGTGGTTTGTGTCTAGTTGTCCCCCCAAAGCCTCATGCAGTCATGGGGTGGGGACTTC